>CAUYON010112458.1:0-10894 GCA_963573935.1 Arctocebus calabarensis | reverse complement strand
GGGCGCTGTGGCGGGCGCCTGTAGTCTCAGTTGCTAGGGAGGCTGAGGCAAGAGAATCGCTTAAGCCCAAGAGCTGGAGGTTGCTGTGAGCAGTGTGACGCCACGGCACTCTACTGAGGGCGATAAAGTGAGACTCTGTCTCTACAAAAAAAAAAAAAAGCACATTAACTTTTCATTCCAAGTAGTGGCTACAAGAAACACCTCATCTGAGCTCCCGGAAATGTATTAGTATAACTCGTAAATGTACTTATTTTTAAATGAGGTTCAAAATCAGAGGTATGAAAAAGTACAAGGCATATTTCCTTTTCCAAAGTTGTAATCCCACATCAAATTTGTTACAGAAGCTGCTCAATAGTTCACACTAAATGTGTTGCAAAGACGTACTACAATTGATGTCTAATGTGATTTAAAAAATGGGGTCTTTTAGGCAGCTGTATATTTCCTCTTCTAATCTAGACACAAAAGGTCATACATTTCAGATTTTATACATAAAAGCAAGTTCAGATTACGAAAGCAAACCTTACTTTCTTCCCCCTGTCCACTAGCCAAGTTTAGAAGACCATCTTTTACTTTTATTTATTTCTTTTTTTTTGGAGACAGTCTTACTATGTCACCCTTGGTAGAGTGCTATGGCGTCACAGCTCACAGCAACCACTAACTCCTGGGCTTAAGCGATTCTCTTGCCTCAGCCTCCTGAGTAGCTGGGACTACAGGCGGCCGTCACAACTCCTGGCTATTTGTTGTTGTTTAGCTGGCCCCAGGCTGGGTTTGAACTTGCCAGCCCCTGGTGTATGTGGCCAGCGCCTTAACCACTGAGCTACAGGCACTGAGCCAGAAGACCAACTTTTAAAAAACCTGTTTTTAAATCAATCTAATGCCAAACTTCAGTACTTAGTAAGCAATTCAAGTATGTCTTCTTTTGGTTATAGCCTTTTATTTTAAGTTCATTCCTAACTTAAAAAAAAGCATTTAATGTAAAAACTCCAGCATTAAACAAGCTTCCCTATGATGTAAGCTATTACTCTTCTTCATAGCCCCAAACTGACTTTGTAATGACTACAACCCATCACACTGCAGCATAGAATGGCAATTAAAAGCTTAAATGTGGATTGAACATTGATAAATTACTACCCCAAAGCACCTGAAAATGTGTCACTCCTCATTACTTTAGCACTGTATTCCAGAGACAAGAACACAAAATAAGAGGGACATCCTGTGGCTATTTGTTTTATCACATGCAATAAGGTTTTCCAGCCTGCCGTCCTTTTAAAACAGGGTGTTATGTTCCCTGTAAGAATGGAATATTTGCTAATATCATTGTAAGAAGCATATTTCAAGTGTTCAGTGCTGTGTTGGCAAGTGCTAAACAATAACCCAATACTCAGCTTATCTAGTTATATTACTAAACCAAATGTCAGTGGCTATTAGAAAGAAAACCTGTTCGTTACCATACCATTTTAGTGGAAGATTGAACTTTTGGTTTTTGCTTTTGTTTAAAAATTCCACCTTGGAGCAATAAATAGAAGGTGAACTACAACTTAAGAGCTTGGTATTTAAAACCAACTTAATAGCTCTAGCTTTTAAATCTCTTTAGTATATTCTTGGTCTTAATCTTCCTAAACAAGGTATGTTTAACACTACTGTTCGGGAATCTGCATAAGGCCCATTTTGCTAGAAAAAATTCACAATAAATGCTTAAGAAAACATTCTGAAAGATGCCTGAATTATTAGTAATACTGATTAACAATATTTTCTGTCAGAAGGTACTAACTTAAGCAAATTTAAGCAGTTGCTATCTAGATTCCAATTTTATAGACAGCCTGAAAAGTTGTTTTCATAACCACTAACATGCTACAAGTTATGTATCAAGGACACATTCTCACTATTAAGACGTTTTAGAAAAATGGATTAGGAAAACGCAACACACTGTCCTAAACATTGACCCATTTCCTTGGTCCCCTGTAAATGCTTCTCACTTGCTAACAGCCATTGTGCAAGTGGTATTTAGGTGGGTCAGAAGGGAATGCAATTCTGAACCTCCATGAAACAAATGCCTCCTTCTCTCTGGTCCCTTAGACTGGATTTAAGACTCAGTCAAAATTATTTTTTTTTTTGAGACAGAGACAGTCTAAAGCTGTCGCCCTGGGTAGAGTGCCATGGCGTCACAGCAACATCAAAGTCTTGGGGTAAGCGATTCTCTTGCCTCAGCCTCCCAAGTAGCTGGGACTACAGATGCTCACCACAAAAATGCCCAGCTTTTTTTTTTAAATTGCAGTTGTCTTTGTTTAGCTGGCCCAGGCTGGGTTCAAATCCGCCAGCCCTGTCAGCCCTGCCAGCCCAAGTGTCTGTAGCCCGTGCCCTACCCACTGAGCTACGGGCGCTGCCCAATTATCCTTACTTTTGAACTCCAAAGTTAAGTGTACCTGATGTTCTAATGGGTGGGGAAGAATTAAATGAGAACACGGCAGAATTCATGGCAAGTGATTTAAGACGATCTAAGCAACACTGTTAAGAATACACTTCCAGGAGCAGTGCCTGTGGCTCAGTGAGTAGGGCACCAGCCCCTTATACCGAAGGTGGTGAGTTCGAATCGGCCCTGGCCAAACTGCAACCAAAAAATAGCCGGGCGTTGTGGCGGGCGCCTATAGTCCCAGCTACTTGGAGGCTGAGGCAAGGGAATCGCCTAAGCCCAAGAGCTGGAGGTTGCTGTGAGCTGTGACATCACAGCACTCTACCGAGGGCAACAAAGTGAGACTGTGACTCTTAAAAAAAAAAAAATACACTTCTATTCCTCATGAAAGTGAATTGCTCCAAAGCACTCCCTTTTGTAAAAACTGTTTTCAATTGGGTGGCACCTGTGGCTCAGTAAGTAGGGCGTCAGCCCCATATACCAAGGGTGGTGGGTTCAAACCTGGGCCTGGCCGAACTAAAACAAAAAATAGCCAGGTGCTGTGGCGGGCGCCTGTAGTCCCAGCTACTTGGGAGGCTGAGGCAAGAGAATCACCTAAGCCCAGGAGTTGGAGGTTGCTATGAGCTGTGATGCCACAGCACTCTACTGAAGGCGATAAACTCTACCAAAAAAAAAAAGTTTTCAATGCCCAAAGTATCCATTTGGAAATCTATAAAGTTGAAAATAGAACAAGATTACAATCCTGTTTTACAAGGTGCCCATCCCCACCAGTTTACTTTTAGTGATGGAGGGGGGATAGCAGTGGGAAGGCCAATTGCTATACTTGCTCTCTAGCGGAGGTAAGTGCTTTACCAGAGAAAGAGGAATCCAAGGCAGCTTAGCACTGCTGGGAAAGGCAGTCAGAGGAGCCCTTAGCTAATAATTTGATGACTCCTCAAATACTCAATTCCACCAAGCTTTTTCTTTATCACCACTTTTTATTTTTGAATTTTTGGCCAGGCCAGGTTTGAACCCACCACCTCCAGTGTATGGGGCCAGTGCCCTACTCCTTTGAGCCACAGGTGTTGCCCCCAAGCTTTTTCTTTATAAACTTGTAAATTGGCCAGCTTTGTTAGCAATTACACATAAAAATAGGATCTCCAAATACCACTAACAGAAAAGTAGGCAATGTGAGAAAACCCCACAATAAAAACCTTCTATTTTCAGATATAACAAAGAAAGGTTTTTGCCATGACATGACAGGGATTACTACCAGATGGAATTCCAGTGATTTTGCTTACTGGTGGACTTTATAACCAATGGTACATTCTCTCTAGCGTTACTTTTATCTCAGATTTTGTCCATTTAAACAGAATGCCTTTTAAATGTCAACCTTAAAAAATATGGGTCTGAAATTTGTTTCATGTTTCTTAGCGTTAAAAACATTTCAAGATTTTACATCCCTAAAGACAAGTTATTAAAGCATTTTATGTAATCCTAGCGTTAGCAAGGATGTTTTGCTTACCTGTGAATTATTAGATTACAATGCAGTTCAAAATAATTGGTGGCTACGTAGACTTTCACTCAGGTGTATTTGTGTAGCTAGAAACACTTAAAATCCGAATTCAAATGGTCTAATTCAACTATTGGGAGATTTCTAAACTGTAGAGCATAATCTATTTTTAAAAATTGTGGTGGCTTACACCTATAATCCTTGCACTCTGGAGGCCGAGGTGGGTGGATTGCCTGAGCTCACAGGTTTGAGACCAGCCTGAGCAAGAGAGACCCCCTTTTCTAAAAACAAATAGCTGAGGGCAGCTCCTGTGGCTCAAAGGAGTAGGGCGCCTGCCCATATACTGGAGGTGGCGGGTTCAAACCTGGCCCAAGCCAAACAACAAAAAAACTCCCCAAACAAATAATAAAAAAACCCAAATAGCTGAGTGTTGTGATAGGCACCTGTAGTCCCAGCTACTCGGGGAGGCTGAGGCAAGAGAATTGCTTGAGCCTAAGAGGGTGACAAATTGAGACTGCCTCCTAAAAAACAAAGTAGTCAGGCTTTGTGGAGGGCACCTGTAGTCCCAGCTACTTCGGGGGCTGAGACCAGAGAATCACTTGAGCCCAACAGTTTGGGGTTGCTGTTAGCTATGCCGCCACAGCACTCTACTGAGGGTGACAAAGGAAAACTGTCTCAAACAAAAAAAATTTAATCTAATGGAAATTTGGGGTATTTTTTTAGCAGTTCTTTAAGTAACCCAACTTTTAGGAAAGCGTCACTAGGTTTCTGCAGAAGTCCTGTATTTCCTTGGAACGTAACACAGCTATCTTTTAGAAAATAAAAACAACAGATGGAGTGTACTTATTAAATTTTTGCTCCTAAAAACATGATCTACTTTCAGATTTGCAAGAACTTTGCAACATCAAGTTGTCAAATCTTGGCAATTAGATCACAACTTAAACTTTCAAACTCCAAAGATGTGAATACACTTTGGAAATACACAATGAGGGCTGAACTTCTTCCCTCATTATTATTTCCCTTAAAAAAATTTCCTATTACATCTCTACCTTCTGTTTAGAAATCTAAATAAATAAAAGGGAAAACCAAAATTTATTTATAAAGTTTTATTTTTGTATATGTGCTAAATCTCAGGAACTGTGAACAATCTTCTTGTCAGTCTGTTGGCTTGTAAAAGGCTAAGAAGTGTGTGAAATTGGGTGGTGAAATTTCTTTTTGGGAATCTGGATTTCAAAATAAACTTTCACCCATTTGCAACTTTAAAATGCGGTAAACCTTCACCCCCTCCCATTTTTCTTATACCTACAAATTTGGAGGTAAAGTGCTACATTTCTGGAAAAGTAAAGTAATTGTTATAAATACAATTGGCAGCAAATTCTTAATACATTTAGCACTTCTTAATTTATCACACTCAAAATCTTATTTTCAAATACTAAACATTCACGTAGGTGTAAAACCAATTCTGGTTGAGCCCTACTATGAAAACAGTACTGGTTTATTTTCTTGTTAACACAAAAACCGGGGTGAGGGGAGTGTTGTTTTCCTTTAATGGCAGTATGTAGTACCTTCGAACTAGAAACCAAAACTGGGCACTTATAATGAAAAGGCAATTTTCTTAGCCAGTTGTAATTCTAAATAAGGCAGGATATATCCACCAAATTAACCACAAAGTTTAGCAAACTAGCTCATGGGAGAACACAAGCTGGAAAAATACTAATAAAAAGCTGAAATTTCAGACTACTTTAAAGTAGTCATCTGAATATTCACAGACTGTTGATTTCATTTACAAATGTAACTCAAATAAAAAAGGTTCCTTATCTTTTTAGCCACTACTAGGACTTAAGCTATCATTCACTAATAAAATTTAATCATGAAAAAAATAGAGAACATTTTAATAATTCTAAATTTGTATACATAACAGGTAAAAGACACAAGGCTGGGAAATCATCGAGAGAAAAATCAGGGGAAAAAAAATCCCCAAGTATGATTATGTTCTTATTTCTGCCTCTACAATGATGAACATGGAAATTCAGTTGGAGGAGGGCTTAATAACAGCAGCAATACGGTTTTTACCAAGTTGTGCATGGGAATATTTAGATCCAATAGGGCAAAGCCCTCGTTCACACAGCTTTAACAAATAAAATATCTTCAGTCTTTACATTAAGATAGTCTGTCTTCCATAAAGTAATCATGCCACTTAGAATTCTGGTGGGTCTTTCTTTCAAAGGAAGACTAGTGATTCCAAAACATTTTAAGTAGGAAATATATGGCTCGAAAAACTAGTTGAGGGAAAATCAAATAATCTTCAGGCACTTTGAAGACTTGAAATTTAAGATGTGCCATTTATGTTCAGAAAAAAAGACCTCAAAAATCACCATTATGTTGCTCGCATAATAACATGCATCTTAAAACTTCTGGTTATACATTAATGCTTAAGATTCAAATATAGAAAATAATCTGCACAAACAAAAATAACTCCGTTCACTTCCCTTTGCTCCTGGTCACAACACAGATGGTTCTTACTCAAATGGAGGGAAAAATGATCCACAAGCCTTCACCTGGAACAAGGGGACTTGTAAATTCAAAGGAACCAAAGTTGGGATCTCCCTCCAAGGAAAAAATCCACAGCTTTTAAAAATGTCAAGTTTTTTCTTATCTAGGAAGTCAGTAAGGTTTTTAAATTCGGTATATTACATATTTTGTTAGGGAGCAGGAAACATAAAAATCTCTCAGGCTCGGGGCCTGTGGCTCAAACGGCTAAAGCGCCAGCCATGTACACCTGAGCTGGGGGGTTTGAATCCAGCCCAGGCATGCCAAACGACGACGGCTGCAACCAAAAAATGGCTGGGCGTTGTGGCGGGCGCCTGTAGTCCCGGCTGCTTGGGAGGGGAGGCAGGAGACTGGCTCAAGCCCAGGAGTTGGAGGTTGCTGTGAGCTGTGATGCTACAGCACTCTATCCAGGGTGACAGCTTGAGGCTCTGTCTCAAAATAAAATAAAAATCTCTCAGATGTGAGATGGTATATTTAATAAGTGACTTGTCCAAATAAAGTTAAACCTATTTTACTCATTGAGGAAGCTTATGATCAAGGAACTTTTAAAAATTAAGACTACCAATTGGAATTGCAAGCATTGTATATGACTTTTGTTCAAACTTAAATTCAGATGTAATATACTTAAAGTAAAAACAGGATCTATCTGGTGTCAAAATTTCCTAATAGTACCAAAAACTTAGAACAGATTTATCTACAGAGTACTGCAAATAAGATACCCAAAGCTTTATCTTAAATACCTGCCCCTTTTAATCACAAAATAATGCAATGCTCAATTTTGTTTCTGCTTTGTTCAGTTCCAACTATAGCCTTTTGACAAAACAATTTCCTAGTAACTGAATTGTAAAAAATACAACCAAGCTTGTGCTCATTCAATATACATGTATATAAAAAACATACAAAAAGTACAAGATTATGTTAGGAAACTTTTACAGTGTCAATATCCTGTTTTCTCGAAATCTTTAGTAAATTTAGGGCCAAACGTCAAATCTTTCTGTGCACGAAAACTCAATGCGACTAAAATCCTGAATTCAGTGTCATGCCTAGGCATGCTATGCACAGAATTTTAATGGGCAGTCAATAAAAAAAAAAAAAAAAGAAAAAAAAAGAAAAAAACAAGAAAAAAAAAAAAGGACAAAAAAACCCCCAAACACCACAGGACAAAAAGTTCTTCTTAAATCAAATTCTATTTGTGAATTCAGCAAAATAATTTCTATAAAATAAAACAGCAAAATATTTAAATAGAAGAGGGGGGGCTGCATCTGTTTGCAGGGGTATTTGGTTTTTAAACAGGTTCCAAAAAATTACACACATTCAAGTTACCAATCCTCATTTAAATACAGTATTAGCTGATGAGTTCCTTATTTTTAATCAAATGTTTATTCTGAACTTGTGATACTTCAATGATATCAACTAACCAGTAGTTTCTTTAATTAGACCCTGCTTTGAACATTAAACTTTTTGGAATAATGGAAAGGAGCTAGGACAATTCTTGCTTTCAAGTAAAACTGACTGAGCAGCCAGACATCTTGGTGCAGAGGTACTCCAAGTACTGTGGGATTCTGATGACTTCCATGTCCCTGGGATCCAGCAGAAGGAAAGCTTTCTAGAAGATTCACTTAATAAGCTCTACCAAAGAAACAAAACAAGCATACCAAATACAGTCTTCTATTATGCTCCAGCCTCTTGGCATAGCAAATTTTTGCCTATTTGTTTTAAACTTTTAAAAATTCCCATTACTGATACTTAAGTGTTCTTTATCCCACCCAGAGACTGACCTGTCAAACAGAAGATATAAGTAACATATGTGCAACTGAAAACAGCCTGTCTGTCACATTTCTCCTCTTGTTTTATATTTTTATATTCTAGGTGTAAGAAGGAAAAGCTCTGAGCAATACAGCTGTCACCTTGGGACAACTGCTGTCATTATGGTAATTTTTTCCTCATTGGCTACACTATCTTGGTGTGAAGCCATGCTAAATGTTACAGCATAACTATAGCTTCAAAGTGATTAACCTAATGTCAGAATAAAAAGGCAATGAAAAAATCTAGGAACAATGTTACATCACCAATTTTCCACATCAACCAAATAATTTAAAGGTTACCAGCCTTACACTGCTCCTAGTAAAACTGACTCCAGTGGCAAAGAATTAACATGAAACTATTGGTGTGGCTGACATGGATGGGCTCTGTTTTGTTGCTATTGGTTTATTTTTTGTTTTTTTGTAAAGGAGTTGATCCAACTGCCACGAGGCAGGCAACACTGGTTGCAGAGTACAATGGGTATAACAAGAAAATTAACTTCTGTAGTTTTTATAGATCTGTTGAGTCTCATTAAGAAAAAAGTTTCTTGCTTAAGAGTTAACAGTCAAACATTAATATACTATATACACCTTTGCCATTTACACATTAGCATCAGGCCATTTATTACAAAACACTATACACTTTCCACTGCAGGCGGGTTATATATTGACAGCAAATTTCTGCAGATAAGACAGTGAATAAACTCTCCACGCCATGTTGATTAGCAATAGTTTTTCTAGTTTTAAATATTAGCCAGACACAGAAAAAGGTGGGACTGTAAGGCCTGGGTGCACAGTCTTGATGGAACCAGTTAATTAGGTGCATTTCACTGATCCTTGGTTTGAGGTGGGGATACTTCTTCACTGCCTTCATAATTTTCTTGTGCTCGTTGGCCAGTTCTCTGAGGGTTGTTCATATGATGTGCTGCTGGGCCTGTATATGGCTGTCCATGCACATGGTTATTCTGGGAGGACAGAAGAGATCTGCATGTTAAAACTTTTCACATAGTCAACAACTTCAAAATCATGGGCTGAAGACTGTAGAAATGTAAACTTTACTCTTTAAAAAAAATTTTTTTTAGAGACAGAGTCTCACTTTGTCACCCTCAGTAGAGTGCTGTGGCGTCACAGCTCCCAGCAACCTCCAGCTCTTGGGCTTAGGCGATTCTCTTGCCCCAGCTTCCCGAGTAGCTGGGACATGCCCAGCTATTTTTTTGTTGCAGTGTCACCGGGGCTGGGTTCAAACCCGCCACCCTTGGTATATGGGGCTGGCACCCTACTCACTGAGCCACAGGCACCATACACTCAACTCAGATTAATGTAGTGAAAAAAAGGCCGGTTGAAAGAGAAGAATGCAAACCCCAAGTCCTAAATAAGAGCAGTGATTTGTATAGGTCTGCATAAATCTTTGGCCAACATGATTTTTAGCGTCCAAAATTATTCAGACCCAAATCTAACAAATCAGGGATTAGTTCATTACAGCTTATGGTCAAAAATCTTCACAGAGGGGCAGCGCCTATGGGCTCATCGAGAAGGGCACTGGCCCCATAAACCAAAGGTGGCGGGTTCAAATCCAGCCTTGGCCGAACTGCAAAACAAAAAATAGCCAGGCGTTGTGTCGGGCGCCTGTAGTCCCAGCTACTCAGGAGGCTGAGGCAAAAGAATCACCTAAGCCCAGGAGTTGGAGGTTGCTGTGAGCTATGTGATGCCATGGCACTCTACTGAGGGCGGGCGATAAAGTGAGACTCTGTCTCTACAAAAAAAAAAAAAAATCTTCACAGAGAATGATCTGTGAGCTAGAACATATCTCTTCTAACTGCCATATGATAATTTAATTGGTTGACTGTGATGTAAGATCTATAGTAGCAGTAAGTTTTTTTTCTTGAGACAAGAGTTTCACTCTATGCCCTGGGTAGAGTGCAGTGGCCATCATAGCTTACAGCAACCTCAAACTCTTGGGCTCAAGCAACGAACCTCTTGCCTCAGCCTCCCAAATAGCTGGGACTACAGGCATCAGCCACAACACCCGGATATTTGTTGTTGTTGTTGTTGTTGCATTGTTGTTTAGCTAGCCCAGGCTGGGTTCGAACCTGCCAGCTACAGTGTATGTGGCTGGCGCTGTAACCACTGTGCTAAAGGTACTGAGCCAGTTTTTCTATTTTTAGTAGAGACAGGGTCACCCTCCTTGCTCAGGCTGGTCTTGAACTCCTGAGCTCAGGTGACCCTCCTGCCTTGGCCTCCTAGAGTGCCAGGATTACAGACGTGAGTCACTGCGCCTGGCCAGGAGCAATAATGTCAATGAAAACAAGACAGAATTCGGCTTGGTGCCTGTGGCTCAACGGGCTAAGGTGCCAGCCACGTACACCTGAGCTAGCGGGTTCGAATCCAACCTGGCCGGCCAAACAACAATGACGGCTGCAACCAAATAAGAAAAAATGGCCGGGCGTTGTGGCGGGTGCCTGTAGTCCCAGCTACTTGGGAGGCAGAGGCAAGAGACTTGCTTGAGCCCAGGAATTGGAGGTTACTGTGAGCTGTGATGCCACAGCATTCTATCCAGGGTGACAGCTTGAGGCTCTGTCTAAAAAAAAAAAAACCCTGAACCCTACAGTGCCTTCATTTTTCTGTGCATATCCACCAGCC
>CAUYON010112455.1:0-16452 GCA_963573935.1 Arctocebus calabarensis | reverse complement strand
AGCTCAGCTGCATTTATGGCACAAGATCTCATTTTCAAAATGGCACCAATTTTCCTTAAGTGTAACAGCACTAGTATTTTTAACAATTTTATTTTGAAAGTAACAATTGTTAGAACTAATGTTTTATACTTATTTTTTACTAGTCACTAGTGATAATTATTTACAAAAGGCTAAAGGCTACATAAAAAATGATCCTTCATTCTCCCCCACTTCACCTCTTAGTCAAGGGTTTTTCCTCCTTCACTCTGACCTGAATGGGGAAGTACAGAAATTTCAGACAAGGTACCTATGTGTTTGAGATGGGATTCTTGATTTAAGTGAGTATAAAGACAGGTATAAGACAAAATCATTCCTAGAACAGGTTATGTTCCAATGCCCCCAAATTAGTTGTGATAAATAGTACCTACTGACAACCTAAGAGAGATGAGACAATCGAAGGTGCCCGAACAATCTCAAGTCTGTAACAGCTGAACAGCAAGAAGGCCATTTCAGCCAACTGTGTAGCAGGCATTCAAGGTTAGATTCTACTCCAATTATATTTTTTTCAATAGTATCAATGAGAAAACTGGAAATGAAATTAAGAAAATAGTTCCATTTATAATAGCATCAAAAAGAATAAAGTACTTAGGAATAAATTTAATAAGCAAAGTGTAATACTTTGCAAACTGTGAAACATTATTGATGTTATATTTCATTTCTTTAATTTATGAAATTAAAGACCTAAAAAAAAGGAAAGAAAAAACCATGTTCATGCATCATCTTAATAATATTAAGATGACAGCACTCCTGAAACTGATCTACATATTCAATGCAATCCCTATCAAAACCCCAGCTGACTTTGCTGCAATTAATAAGCTAAAATTCCTATAGGAATTAAGGCAAACCCATAGTAGCTGAAACAATCTTAAAAAAGAATAATGTTGGGCTCAGAGCCCATAGCACAGTGGTTACAGTGCCAGCCACATACACTGAAGTTGGCAGGTTCAAACCCGGCCTGGGCCAGCTAAAACAACAATTGACAATTGCAACAAAAAATAGTCGGGTGTTGTAGAGGGCACCTGTAGTCCCAGCTACATGGGAGGCTGAGGCAAAAGAATTGCTTAAGCCCAACAGTTGGAGGTTGCTGTGAGCTGCGACACCATGGCACTCTACCCAGGGTGATAGTTTGTCTCAATAAATAAATAAATAAGGCTTGGCGCCTGTGGCACAGTGGTTATGGCACTCGGTACATACACTGCAGCTGGTAAGTTCGAACCGGCCTGGGCCAGCTGAATAACACTGACAACTGCAACCAAAAATAGCCAGGCATTGTGGCGGGCACCTGTTGTCCCAGCTACTTGGGAGGCTAAGGCAAGAGAATCGCTTAAGCCCAAGAGTTTCAAGTTGCCATGAGCTGTGACATTATAACACTCTACTGAGGGAGACATAGTGAGACTCTGTCTCAAAAAAAAAAAAAAAAAAAAAGGAAAGAAAAATGGTTCAGCAAGTTTGGAAAATAGTCTGAAAGTTCCTCAAAAGGTCAGGTACTGTTACCACATGCCCCCAAAATTCTACTCCTATTTATAAATTCCATTAACAAAAATCTGTGTCTAGATAAAAACTTATCCATGAATGTTCATAGTATCATTACTCACACTACCAAACAGTGAAAATAATCCCATGCCATCCAACAAGTAGATAAATATGTGAAATAGTTATATGTACAATGGAATATTATTTGGCCATAAAAAGGATGCATGCTACAACATAGTTGAACATCAAAAGTATTATGTTAAGTGAAAGAATTCAGTCATAAGAGATCACATGTCATATGATTTCATTTATTAGGCAAATCCACGAGACAGGAAGCAGATAGGGTTAGCTTGATCCTGGGGCGTCTGGACAGAAATGGAGAGTGAAGGCTAATGGGTACAATTTCTTTCTGGGGTGATGAAAATGGCTAAAATTGATCATGGTGATGAATGCACAATTCTGTGAAAAACGACTGAACTGTACACTATACACGGGTGAATTATAGGGTATGTGAATTATATCTTATAAAAAAAAGAACAAATGCATCAGAGCCACAAGGTTTAGCCTTAATTTCAAATGACGTGATGTTTTGCTTTCCCAATTTTCACATTCTATTTAAAAATATTTCAGGCTCGGTGCCTGTGGCTCAACGGGCTAGGGTGCCAGCCACGTACACCAGAGCTGGCGGGTTCAAATCCAGCCTGGGCCTGCCAAACAACAATGACGGCTGCAACCAAAAAATGGCCAGGCATTGTGGCGGGCGCATATAGTCCCAGCTACTTGGGAGGCAGAGGCAGGAGACTCGCTTGAGCCCAGGAATTGGAGGTTGCTGTGAGCTGTGATGCCATGGCACTCTCTCACTCTCTCATGGGTGACAGCTTTAGGCTCTGTCTCAAAAAAAAAAAAAATAAAAACATTTCAAAAGATAGCCATTAAGAAGTTATTTGCTAACTGCTAAAAGTTTTATATCTTCAGAGATGAAGGAAAAAGGGGTAAAAACTGATAAGAATCAGTATTCAGTAAGATTCATGTTAATTTAATGGATTATGGAAATAAAAAAAGTAATGTATTATTGAAATTTATTGGTCTAAATCAGGATCATACCCAGATCATAATAGTGATGGAGTAGGGTTCAGAGAAAATCAAACCATTATTGACTGGGCACGGTGGCTCATGGCTATAATCCCAGCACTCTGGGAGGCTCAGGTAGGAGGATTACTTAAACTCAGGAGTTCAAGACCGGCTTGAGCAACATAGTGAGAACCCATCTCTACAAAAACAACAAAATTAGCCAGGCACCGTGGTGAAATTAGCCAGACCCTGTAGTCCCAGCTGCTTGGATGGCTGAGGCAGGAGGATCCCTAGAGTCATGAGCATTAAGGTTGCAGTGAGCTATGACACCACCCATCTTCTAGGGCAAGAGAGACAGGTTCCTCCTCCCCCCCCAAAAAGAGAGAGACAGATCCTATCTCCAAGAAATAAATAAAATAAAAATAAAATAAATAAAGTAATAAAATAAAATACAACCTTTATTAACAAGCTTCACACTGTATTTACGCTGCGTAATCATCCATGTCATAAAAGAAGAAACTACAGATATTACAAGACTTTCAAAATGTTATTTCTCATCACTAAAACACCAGCTACCCAGAAAAAGAACAATTTCCAGAGGTTTCTACTTTTCTAATTTTAAGTTAATGGACTTCATTAGAAAAATCCTGTCATTTCATCTGAAGGAATCAACAGTTCATCATTCAATCAGCAAATACACACTGAACACCACTCTATAGCCTACAAAAAGCAATCTAAAAAGTTCTTAACCTTGGCTCAGCTCCCATAGCACAGTGGTTACAGCGCCAGCCACATACACTGAGGCTGGTGGGTTTGAAATTGGCCCAGTCCAGCTAAAACAACGACAACTGCAATAAAAAACAGATGGGCATTATGGCTGAGGCAAGAGAATCACTCCAGCGGTTCTCATCCTGCGGGTCGCAAACCACAGGAACTGTATTAAAGGGCCACGGCATTAAGAAGGTTGAGAACCACTGGCTTAAGCCCAAGAGTTTGAGGTTGCTGTGAGCTGTGATGCCACCCACTCTACGGAGGGTGACATAATGAGACTGTCCCCCAAAAAAGTTCTTAACCTTAAAAAAATTATAATTGATCTAAGGGTAAGATACGTACTAAAAATATCCAAGAAGAATGGTAAAAGTGCCTTATAAGCAAACAAACTGCTCTCAAAACAATTTGGGAGGCTAGGAAAGAGAGAGTTCACTTTCTTTATCAGGGATGAAAAAGAAAGGCTGATGGAGAAATAACATGAACAGAACTAAGGCAATGGTAAAGTGTTCCAGAAAGAGTGAATGCTTCAAATGGGGATAGTGCATGATGTCCTTGTAGGTCAGAAGAGATAAGGCTGAAGCCAGAACATAGATGATTTTGAAAACCATGCCAAGAAGTCTGAATTTTACCCTATGAGTAATAAAGTACTCCCAATGACTTACGAGCAAAGAACAAACAGAAGTGGAATGGAATGGAACTTTAGAAAAATCAATCAGGCAGTAGTAAATAAGATGGACAGCAAAGGGGTAGGTGAGAGGCAATGATACAGAAAGTAACTGCAATATAGTTCTAGTAGAAGAGGAAGGCCTGTGAACCCAGATTGAAATAGAAATGGAATTCTTCATATGTTAACACAGTTTAATAATTTTTCATCTTTCTACATAAAGGAATTTCATATAAACTAACTGCCTAAATCAAGCCTAGGGGCTCTGATCATCTGGGAGGCTATAAATGCCTATATGAAAAGTTAATGCATTAGCCAGGCACAGTGGCACACGGCTGCAGTTCTAGCTACTGAGGCAGGAGGCTTTCTTGAGCCCAGGAGTTTGAAGTTACAGTGAGCTATTATTGTACCACTGCACACCAGCCTGAGTGACAGAATAAGACCGTATATAAGGAACAACAACATAAAAACTCACAAAGAAAAGTTACTGCATTCCAAAATTTGCACACCAAAAAGGTGGCATAAACACATACCAAATAAAAGAATACAGTTTATCTTCCAAAAGATACAATCTAGTTACTATCAGCCCTGGAAGATTCCTAAGATTTCTACATTAACATTTAACAATGCTCTCGGGAAATGACGAACAATCATGTTTTGAGGACAAATATTTTTTGCATTTTTTTTCTTTCCATCATCTTTATCAGCACCAGATATTTGCATGAAAACAGGATCACTAGTCCTTGGGGATTCATCAGTTTCTACTAGTTATTTTTCATCCATGTCATCCCCTCAATTAATGCAGGAAAGAGGATTGAGACATTGAAACACCAGATTAGGGTGTCAAGTAAAAGTCAACCCCTAGAGTAGATGAATAATCTGTAAGGCCAAAAAAACTCTAATTTTTATGCAAATATATAATACACAATAAAACAAAGAGACCATATCCAAGAAGTTTAATATACAATCAATGTAATTATTTCCAATTCTAAATTTAAAAACTATTTATGTCAGCTAAATTTGCTATGGTCCTGTAAAAAGGCACTCAGGCCCAAAGTACAACTACATAGTTGAAAGGCTGAATTTTGAACTATAAAATAATTTTGAAAAATCTCAGATGTGCTCATGAGACTATGGCAGAAACAAGTATTTCTCTTATACAATTTTGGTTCAGTGAAGGTGGTTGAGTTATTTGACTTCAAACCCCTACCTCCCAAAGTCTTATGTTTTTAAAAATATAGTCATTCAACAGTAATGATGACTTTAATTGTATGGATTAAAAAAAACACTTGAAGTTTTCAATTCTGTGGAAAGCCATCAAAATAGGCTTTAATGATGCTTAAGGAGCTGACTCCTTATTCTGAAAACCAATAAATAAAGAAAAAGAATCATTTATCTTGTTATTCCAGTAGGAAAGCTTTCAAAATAACCAAATAGTTGATAAGATAAAATCCATTATAAAAAAATTCTAGCCTTCAGTAAGAAGGAAGAGCAGAATTAGAAAATCATCATCTTACCATCTGTATAAAATAGTAGATCTAGACAAGGATCAAAAGCTGCCTGGGTATAGGACTGATGAAGAATCTTACAATAAAAGGATCAGACTAACAATACCTTTATCCACTATTAATTTTAATAACATAAAGAGATGGCCAGACAAAATGTACCCTTTGATGGATATACACAACACCACCTACGAAATGTTCTTGCAAAAAATAAAAAATAAAACCTGTATCTGTGCAAGTTTCTAGATCTAACTATCAGGAAATAAAAAGGGATAGATGACCAACTTAAACACAACCACAGAGATGTAATCAACAAAATATATAATTTGGAAAATCTATAAAACAAATGACTAAGTTTAATACAGGAAAATTTTAATAAAATGGAGGTGGAACTATGACAGATAAATATATACGGCTGGGGCTGGGGCTGGGGCAGTGGCTCACATCTGTAGTCTTTGCTCCTTTCCAATCTAATTTTTCTGATTGGATAAAAAGAAAAATACTGCATACTCCCCACCTCTTATTCATTTGGGACAGGAAAAGGGGTTGGTGGATTACTTGTAATTATCCTATAGTTTTTAAAGAAAAAAACAAATAGAAATTCATCTGATGATTTTATTATCTATTTTAGGTTAAATAAATGATGAAAATATTTCTGTTTATTTCTGTTTATAATTTTTTTGAGTGTGATACTTGCTGAAGCAATCTCCAGGATGAAGTCCAGGCTTCTTCCTGCATGTCTCACAGTAGAAAATGGTTTCTTTCCTTCCACCTTCCTCATTTCTTTTGCTGCAAACCATGTAATCCTTTGTTGATTTCTTTTTCTTTTTGCATTATAAAATACATCTTCCCATTTAGCCTTTCCTCAGTGACAGAAGAGGATGATCTTCCCCTCTTTCTTCTCTGTTCCTCACATTGTTCACAAGCTGAGTGATGTGATTTCTCCTGTAAGAAAGGTGTATCTGTACTTTTTCTCCACTATCCTAATCTAATGAGTAAAGGATGTACCTGTTCACAACTGTAACTCTATCAGCCAGAAGAGTAATTTTTTTTACTGTTTGTAGGACCTCTTTGTAAACCCCATTAACGTCCACAGTGCTGATCAGCTCTAACCATTCTTTCAATAGACTTTGTGTATTCTAAAATAACTGTGGGTTTTTCAAAGTGAACAAGCTGTTTCTTCCTATAACCAGTGATCATCTGTGTTTGAGAGCCAAAAATTGTACTCAGCATTGTCACTAACTTCTTGTTATGGAATAAGAGGCACATCATTTTAATATCACATTGACTGGCACATAATTCACATTCTTGAAGTTTCTTCTTTTTCAGATCACTTGGAAAATCCTTCCTAGAAGCCATAACTCTTCCTGTCATATGTATTTTCATTTTATGCAAGTCCCAAGCAAGGTGAGGGCTTGTGTAGAACCTGTCAGTATAGATGTGACAGTCTGAACCACTTGCATGTACTTGCCAAACTTGTGCGAAATGATCACTATTTGAGATGTAAATGGCAAATTAGGATGAATAAGGGTTTCTGTTGTCTTGCCATAATTGGGAATGTGAGAAAACACATAATCATTTTCTGAATCACACAGGCAAAAACACAACAAAAAAAAGTGTCAACATTGGAGAACAGGTTGGACAGGGCCCAACATTAGGATAAGAAAGCCCAGAAGTTTGAGGTTGAAGTGAGTTATGATGATACCACTGCACTCTAGCCAAGGCAACAGTGTGAGATCCCATCTCAAAAGAAAAGAAAAGGCTGGGTGCAGTGGCTCACACCTATAATCCCAGCACTCTGGGAGGCTGAGGTGGGTGGATTGCTTGAGCCCATGAGTTGGAGACGAGCCTGAGCAAAAGCAAGCTCCCATCTCTACTAAAAATAGAAAAACTGAGGCAAGAGGATCGACTGAGCCTGAGTTGGAGGTTGCTGTGAGCTATGACGTCACAGCACTCTAGCCAGGGTGACTGTCTCAAAACAAAAACAAAAACAAAAAGAGGTAAAGCAGGCTAAGGAAGTGATGACTATTAGTTACAATTTTAAATTGAAATGTTGAATTTGGTAGTAACTTAAATCAATGATGTGAACAAATTCACTACAAGTTCTACATACTCTAATGAAACCAAAAAAAACAACTTTAAACTATATTTTGGGATTGCCCCAATCAGTGCATTTTCGAAGGAAATCATAAATTACAGAAGTATTCTCCAAATGGTGGATTCAGGAGGTACCCTTGAGAACAAGGATCTAGCCACTACATTTATGTTGAATATCTCATCTTTAAATTACAAAGTGAAAACTTCTTATCCAATTTTCTTTTTTTTTTTCTTTTTTTCTGAGACAGAGCCTCAAGCTGTCACCCTGGATAGAGCGTGGCATCACAGCTCACAGCAACCTCCAATTCCTGGGCTCAAGCGAGTCTCCTGCGTCTGCCTCCCAAGTAGCTGGGACTACAGGCGTCCGCCACCACAACACCCGGCCATTTTTTGGTTGCAGCCACCATTGTTGTTTGGCAGGCCCGGGCTGGATTCGAACCTGCGAGCTCAGGTGTACGTGGCTGGCAACTTAGCCCGTTGAGCCACAGGCGCCGAGCCTTTATCCCATTTTCTAATGAATGCTATAATAAGGGACACAATTTATAAAGAAATAATTTAAACTAAATTTAAAGGACAGGATAAATTTATACTAAAGGACAGGTATACATAAGAAATTTTAATGCATTATTCATGGTAGAAAACATGTTCTTGGTCTATCATATATCCCTTCCTTTGGGGAACCAATCCTTCTTTTCCATTCCATAAATGACTCCTCTAATCTTCATTTGCACTCAAGTCCCAGGCCCAGTCCATCAGCGTGCTCCATGCTACCTGGATAAATGACTGGTTTAGGAATGGGTATGTGAGGCTAGATAGAATAGTCAGAGTGTTCCCAAGGGACTTTCTGTTTGGAATGTTCAGAAAAGATATTCTTTCTTCCTTTAGGATCATGAGATTTAAAAACACATTAACTATAGCTCCTTCTGGCCACCACCCCCAGTGCTAAGAAAAAGTCATCTGTAGCAGCAAAGAATAGAAAACTAATGTATGAGTGCAGCAAAACCCTGAGATGCAAAACAACACAACAACAACAGCACCCAGGACTGTATATTAAGAGCAACTTGAATCTATAGTCCTGGGTTGCAATCTTCAAGTTTGGCAGAAATAAGTTCTCTCCTTATATTAAAAACAACAACAACAACAACAACAGCGAAACTCAACAGTATAGCCCAATGACATCATTAACAGTCATGGATCTAGATATCCTCAAAACTATTTCTACCCCTGGACTTATAATTTACGTGAATTAACAAAATTTCCCTTCTGCTTAATCTAGTTTGACCTGACATTCTATTGCTTAAAACTGAAAAGGCTGCAACGTACTTTTACTGCATGGAGAAAAATAATTTGTTACCTAGTAAACTCAGTAATTATTTCAGCATGCTTTTTCATAAAAGGTATATTTTTGATCACATTGACTTCTTACCTTCAGAACACCTATCTTTTTCCTAAAGATACTTTCTGAATTATAACCAGAACTTATTATAGAATACACAGTATGTACCACTAACCCTGAATAAATATGATCTGGGTACTCACACTCATCCAGCCCCAGCTGATAGGCCAAGTTCTGTAGGCCTCGTACCTTCTCCATCAAATTAGCTGTCGTGAGGCTCCCCAGTTCTGAAATAGAATCATTTATTTCAATACCATTTCTTTCCGCTATTCTCCAGTAACAACTCCTCTGGGTTCAGAATCCTTGTTACATAAGTTTCTAAGCTTAATTCCTAGAGAATAAGTAGAAAATGAATCTTATCTCTTCTTTCCCAATCCAAGACACTCATACACACACACACACACACACACACAGAGAAATTTTCCATAACTGCAAAATACCTCAGATGAGCTTATCCACTCAGTTAGAAAAGAGCATAAAATAACGAATTAAGTGTTTTATCATAAGGATCTTTATATAACATTCATTTCGCCTATTATACAAAATAAATACACCATTAAAATATGAAACTTTGTGATTTTAGAGAGCCTTGCAGAGGATTTCTATTTTGCAAACTGGACATTGTCTCCATTGTCATTTTTAAGACCCCGTTCTTTTTTTTCCAAACCTCAGTACACAGTAGAGGACCCATTATTTCAATTAACAATAAAATATCAACAAAACTTATTTCATGTTCCTCACTTCCTTAACTTTAGAAAACAGACTAAATATAAATCTAAACTTTCTCTTCGAATCAAGTATCTGTAAAAATTTTTAAGTTTACCAAGTAAAAAGACAGTATACTTAAAATAAAAACTTAACTTTCTTAGATTTTCATTTAAGTAGTACCCAATTCCTTATAGGTTTAAGACACAAGTCAGTTAGCATAAACAAAACGCTATGATCCTTCACTAAAAATATAAGGCTTCCTTTGGCAATACATGCTTTGGCAATATAGGATATTATATAACTGTCTGTTTAGAAATTAGAACAATGAACCTGAAATGCCCTTGAGACTTAATTTTTCCATGATTGGAGGAGGGAATCTGCATTTAAAGCATTTCATGAAGAACAATGAATTACTTCTAAAATCAAATAAAGGTGTTTTTTTCTTCCATTTATCATGCTGCAGTCATTACCAATAGTCTGCGTAAGTGCACTTTCCTGATCTGTTCAGTTGCTTAAACAGCTCAAGAATCTCAGGTTTTTACCTTAATTTCAGTCTATTACTTTGCACCCATCATGAATCTTACCACCAGAAAGATGATAAAATAAATAAAGTAGAGCAAAATCATGGAAAATTAATGTTTTTTAATTTGAATTTCTACTTTGTGATTGAGTTCCAAATCATTTATCAAACAACAATATTCACTACTTACAGTATTCTTTATGGAAGAAATTGATGGGATAGAAAGAAATAAAAAATAGGTCTTAACCCCCTAAAGCATTGCCATTAATAGTACTGACAACAATATATGGCAATAAATCCTACATAAATAAGGCACTTGTGTTACAGTAGAAAGAGACTAGACTTAAAAGATCAGAGTTAAGATTTTTTTAGTTTTTGAGACAGAGTCTCACGCTCAAGCAATCCTCTTGTCTCAGACTCCCAAGTATCTGGGACTACAGGTGCCTACCACAATACCCGGCTATTTTTTTAGAGAAAGAGTCTCATTCTTGCTCAGGCTGGTCTTGAACTCCTGAGCTCAATCAATCCACCTGCCTCGGCCTTCCAGAGAGCTAGGATTACAGGGATGATGAGCCCCTGGGCCTGGCTCAGAGTTAAGATTTTCAACTCTGGGTAGCGCCTGTAGTTCAGCGAGTAGGGCGCCGGCCCCATATACCAAAGGTGGCGGGTTCAAACCCGGCCTCGGCCGAACTGCAAAACAGAAGAATAGCTGGGCGTTGTGGCGGGCATCTGTAGTCCCAGCTACTCAGGAGGCTGAGGCAAGAGAATCGCCTAAGCCCAGGAGCTGGAGGTTACTGTGAGCTGTGTGACACCATCTACCCAGGGCGATAAAATAGAACCTCTGTCTCTACAACAACAACAAAAAAAAAAGATTTTCAACTCTAACTTATCTTGATTAAGTTAACTTCTAAACCTTAGATATCAACATACCTAACTGACAAGATCTTTTTTTTGAGATAGAGCCTCACTATGTCGCCCTTATTAGCGTGCCATGGCGTCACAGCTCACAGCAACCTCAAACTCTTGGGCTTAAGTGATTCTCTTGCCTCAGCCTCTCAAGTAGCTGGGACTACAGGCGCTCACCACAATGCCTTGCTATTTTTTGTTGCAATTGTCATTGTTGTTTAGCTGGCCTGGGCCAGATTCAAACCTGCCAATCTTGGTGTATGTAGCTGGCACCGTAACCACTATGCTACGGGCGCTGAGCCCTAACTGACAAGATCTTTATGAGAATTAAATGAGAAAGTTTATGTTAGAGCTTTTGTTAAGTGTAAACATTATACAAAATTAATAAGAATTTAGCAGCAGCAAATTCATTGTAACTTGACTCTTGAATTGGTAAGATTTCTACACCTGGAAAAAGTAGAGAAAGGCATTCCAGACACAAAAAACTAAAATAAAGAAGGTTGGTTAAGAAGGCAGTTAAAAGCGAAGAATACTTGTAAGGGAATAATAGTAAGAGAAAAATTGGGAAGATGGTTTGTGGAAGAACATAAATATATAGGTAAACGTTAGAGGTCACCAGTATCACTTACCTTTTAACATGTCAATATCATCACGTTCTATCTCAGCCATCCATTTGGGTGGAGAGCTAGTAATAGGCTGTCAGAAAATAAGAACATATCCATTCAGATACTGTGAAGAAAACCTACTCTTCCCTCTCATAAGAAATGGTGATCTACTGGCTGGAAGGCTAGCCTAGAATGTTAGGAGGAATATAAAAATTAGATTGTAAGAAAACAGAAGCCACATTTCATAAACCTATATTGTAGATACTTCACCAGTTTGTAAGACACGAATCTGAAGTAGCTAGCATCTTTATTCTTGAAAGATCCACAATCTTTTCTCTAGAAGTAAATATGCTAGCTATGGAAAACAGGAAACAGTGAAATATACCCAAATGGGTGTCAAAGGACACCATAGTACAGAATATCTTTGTGCTAGCCACGTCTCGGAGATATGACATATCAAAATGTGAAAAAGAGTTCTTGAATTGATGTGGAAGGGAAAGCAGACTATGGTAAATACATGAATAAAAATGTGAGGTGACAAGCAACAACAATCATAGCTGATAACATATTTCTGAGTAACCAGGTAAAAGAGAATGCACAGAACGATGACTCTTCTTTGGTCATTGGTACAGTCTCATTTCCAAATAACCGTACAGTCTTTATAGTTGCTAAGGACAAAGATTAAAAAATATATATTTTTTATACACACATGAAAAAAAAGAGATGCTGCTTGTGACACGGACCTCAGGTTGTTTGAAAATACTGGCAAATTATAATTTTAAAAATCTAGACTTCCCCAGGATCAGATTTGGCCTAAAATGACTTATAGCCTTCCTTTGAGCCAGACAGTCCATCTTCCAGTAATTCACCAAAATGACAAACACAAAGGGAAAGATGAGAGGCACCGGATACACGTTCTATAGGCCTTTTACAAAACATAGGAGTTGGCTCGGTGCCCCTAGCACAGTGGTTACGGCGCCAGCCACATACACCGAGGTTGGCATGTTTGAGCCTGGCCCAGGCCCAACTAAAAAACAATGACAACTGCAACAGAAAAATAGTCGGGCGTTGTGGCAGGTGCCTGTAGTCCCAGCTACTCAGGAGGCTGAAGCAAGAGAATTGCTTAAGCCCAAGAGTTTGAGGTTGCTGTGAGCTTGTGACGCCCCAGGACTCTACCGAGTCATAGTAAGACTCAAAAAGAAAAAAAAAGAAAACATGGAGTTGTTCCTTTGGCCACATATATGCGAATCTACAAAAGAAGCGATATAGTAGACACCAAGGGAATAGGTACTGTTCATAAAGGCACGCCACATTAGATGTCATCATAGCAAAACTGGAAAAGTATACAATGTTACCCAGCATGCTGTTGGCATTGTTGTAAACAAACAAGTTAAGGGCAAGATTCTTGCCAGGAGGATTAATGTTCCTATTGAGCATATGAAGCACTCTAAGAGCTGAGATAGCTTCCTGAAACTCTTGAAGGAAAATGGTCAGAAAAATAAGGAAGCCTGGCTCGGCACCTATAGCTCAAGCGGCTAGGGGGCCAGCCACATACACCAGAGCTGACGGGTTCAAACCAGCCAAACAACTATGACAACTACAAATAAACAATAGCCAGGTGTTGTGGTGGGCGCCTGTAGTCCCAGCTACTTGGGAGACTGAGGCAAGAGAATCATTTAAGCCCAAGAGTTTGAGGTTGCTGTGAGCTGTGACACTACAGCACTCTATCCAGGGCGCCAGTTTGAGATTCTGTCTCAAAAAAAAAAAAAAAAAAGAAAGAAAAAAAGAAAGCCAAAGAGAAAGGTACCTGAGTTCAAAATGAAGTACAAGCCTGCTCCACCCAAAGAAGCACACTTTGTGAGAAACAATGCAAGGAGCCTGAGCTCCTGGAACCCATTCTCTATGAATTCATGGCATAATAGGCATATAGCATAGCACACAGAAGAACCAATGGAACCGTGATATTAGGTTCTGGAACCTATTTATTCCCCATGAATTCATGGCATAATAGGTGTACAGCATAGCATACAGGATAACCAACAGACCCCATGTAACAGTGATACGAGGTGCTGGAACCTATTCCCCATGATTTCATGGCATAACAGTCAGGTGATGCTTTGTCACATTTAATGGCAAGGTGCTTCCCTGAGCTACTGGAACCTTTTCCCTATGAATTCATGGCATAATAGATATTAAAAATAACAGCCTACTACTATTGTAAAAATGTTTCTCATCATCCACGTCATTACCACTAAAAGTGTGGTAATTTTTCTCCAAAGAAGTATTAAAGCAAATTTTAATAGTGTCCTTAGAAAAATAAATAAATAAAATAGCTTATAAACTAATACTGATTATCTTTAAAGTCAGTCTCAGAAAAATATCTTGGAAGAATTAGGTGTCATTGATTCGTGCATAACAATGAAATAAATTACTTGAAATTCAGTTCTAGTGAAAGCCTCCAACTGAACTGTTTGAAATACATGATACTGGCCAGTTAAGTAACTTTCTCTGCCAGAGGAAAAGATTCAAAGAAAAATCAAGAATGAGAAAAACCTTAATTCAATGGAGAGCAGATTGGAATGAGTAGCACGTGCAATTTTTTAATTACTATGTAAGTTTTAGAAAACTTAGAATTTTAAGTTTTTTCTCTTGTTTTTTAGAAACAGGGTCTCCTCTGTCCCATAGGATCATAGCTCACTGCATCCTCAAACTCCTGAGCTCAAGGGATCCTTCCACCTCAGCTTTACAAGTAGCTGGGACTACAAGTGCATACTGCTATATCCAGCCAACTAAAAAAAATAATCTGAGATGGGTGCCAGCAGCCTCATCACCCCCATAAGATGCATGCCGGCAGCCTCACAACGGCCTCACACCACCCCCTGGGTAGGAGGAAGGGTAAAAATAGATACATGAATTGATGCCAAGTACCATTACTCTTAGATTGGTCCAGTTTGGGCCAGAACAGAACAAGGTAAGAATTAATGAGCCAAGTACTGTCACAATGAGTAACAAGCTAAGTGCTGTGACAAATTGTTTTACTTATTTGCTAATTGCCAGATCTGCTTTATGTGACCTTTTTGTTACCTATCTGTTAATCCGCTAAAGTGCAAGGTTCACTTCTGTAAAAGGGGTCATTGTGACCCTGTGCTCACTTTTTGCTTCTTTTGCCAACTTTCTTTTTGCCTCTAATTGCTAACTTTCAGCCCACCTGTTTGTCTCTTTGCCAACTTTCAGACCCCTCAGTCCTCTCTCACTTAGTCTGCTTTAGACTTTGCTGAGACAGCCCTGCGATTAATAAAAGATTTCTTTTTGAAATTCTAATTTGAGTCAGTGGTCCTTTGTGGTTAATAAAAGACTCCTTTTAGAAATTCTAATTTGAGTCGGTGGTCCTTATCTTGCCCCATAACAAATCTTTTCCTTTTTTTTTTTTAGAGACAGAGTCTCACTTCACTGCCTCGGTAGAGTGCTGTAGCATCACAGCTCACAGCAACCTCCAACTCCCGTGCTTAGACAATTCTCTTGCCTTAGCTTGCTGAGTAGATGGGACTACAGGTGCCTGTCATAACGCCTGGCTATTTTTTGTTGCAGTTTGGCTGGGGCTGGGTTCAAACCCACCACCCTCGGTATATGGGACCAGCACCCTACTCTTTGAGCCACAGGTGCCGCCCAATCTTTTTTCTTTTATTAGAGACAAAGTCTCACTGCGTTATCCAGGCTGATCTTGAACTCCTGGTTTCAAGGCATTCTTCCACCTAAGCCTCCCAATGTATAGGGACTATTGTGTGAGCCACTGTGAGTTTAAAACTATGAAAGACAGCCCATTCGTAGAACAGCTTTGAGTTAGCAGTTTTCAACACCAGTGGCACACAGAAACACCTGTGAGTTCAAGGTTATAGAGAGTTTTGATTGGGTCACTACACTCCAGACTGGGTCACAGAGTAAGACCTTGTCTTGCCTTGTAAAAAAAGTCCCCACATCACCTATGTAACTTAAAAAACATATAAATGTCTTGGCTATACCCTAGATGTACTGATTTTGAATATCAGTGGTAGGGAAGGGTCCAAAGGAGAGAACAGAGGAAGTAGCCATATATATTTTATAAAAACTCCACACTTGGCTCTGCACCTATGGCTCAACAGGCTAAGGCGCCAGCCATGTACACCTGAGCTGGCGGGTTCGAATCCAGCCTGGGCCCGCCAAACAACAATGACAGCTGCAACCAAAAAATGGCCAGGCATTGTGGCGGGCGCCTGTAGTCCCAGCTACTTGGGAGGCAGAGGCAAGAGACTCGCTTGAGCCCAGGAATTGGAGGCTGTGAGCTGTGATGCCACAGCACTCTATCCAGGGTGACAGCTTGAGGCTCTGTCTCAAAAAAAAAAAAAAAGATGTAAATGGAAACTAAAAATTAGGAAAGCAGCCTTTCTGCCTGTGGACACTGCGGAGGAAGCATCGTTAAAGTCTCTCTTCTCACTGCTTCATGTCTAAGTCAGAGTCTCCTAAAGAGCCAAACAGCCGCAGAAGCTCTTCATTGGAGGGCTGAGCTTTGAAAGGACTGGTGGGCGTCTGAGGAGCCATTCTGAGCAGAGGGAGCACTCACAGACTGCGTGGTAATGAGAGCTCCAGGGGCTTCGGGTTCATCACATCAGGTGGATTCAGCAATGAATGCCAGGCCACTCAGGTGGATAGAAGAGTTGTGC
>CAUYON010112454.1:0-16328 GCA_963573935.1 Arctocebus calabarensis | reverse complement strand
TTCACTGGATGTGAATTGTGTAGATTTGGCTTTCCAGACTCTGGGTAGAAGTGGACACAGAAAAAGGGTGTTGGAATGGGTACTGGGCCAGCTTACATCGTCAAGAAACTATTATTTAGGACTCGGCGCCTGTGGCTCAGCAGGCTAAGGCGCCAGCCACGTACACCTAAGCTGGCAGGTTCGAATCCAGCCTGGGCCCGCCAAACAACAATGATGGCTACAACCAAAAACAAAAATGGCCAGGTGTTGTGGCGGACACCTGCAGTCCCAGCTACTTGGGAGGCGGAGGCAAGAGACTCGCTTGAGCCCAGGAATTGGAGGTTGCTGTGAGCTGTAATGCCACGACACTCTACCCAGGGCGACAGCTTGAGGCTCTGTCTAAAAAAAAAAAAAAGAAACTATTATTTAATCGCTTATTAGATTACTGCAGAAATAAGAATCTAAGATGTTAGGCTAGACGCTGTAGCTCACGCTTATAATCCTAGCACTCTGGAATGCTCAGGCAGATGGATTGCTTGAGCTCAGGAGTTAGAGACCAACCAGCCTGAGCAAGAGTGAGACCCCACCTCTAAATATAGCTGCCCAAGAGTTTGAGGTTGCTGTGAGCTATGATGCCATGGCACTTAACCCCAGGGCTGCAGAGTAAGAGACTCTTATCTAAAAAAAAAAAAAAAAAAATAGCCGAGTGCCATGGCGGGAGCCTGTAGTCCCAGCTCCACGGGAGGCTGCGGCAAGAGAATCGCGTAAGCCCAGGAGTTGGAGGTTGCTGTGAGCTGTGTGACGCCACAGCACTCTACCCCGGGCGACACCGTGAGACTGTGTCTCTACAAAAAAAAAAAAAAAAAGGCTTTCACCTTTTTTTACTGAGCACAGCAAACGTTAAAGGGAAAAGTTGTGATATTTTGCAGATTCCTGTATGTAGTTTTCTATGTCCTGTGGTCACCAACTTAATGCTGGGAATGGTTGGTCTGAGGTGGGCTTCCACAGACGCTCAGGGGCAGCTACTTACTGATAAAGTGAAAATGCACCCCTTTTGAAGCACAGTGACCCAGAATTTAAGCACAATTCTAAGCCTGAAGTGAGTCGGATGGGTGGGTTACTGGTAGCCACAACATACTGCCGAACTTTCTCACAGACCATGATTCCCAAATGAGGAAAATGCATGGTCATAGAAGTGACCTGAGTTTGAGTCCAAGTTTACCTTATTTTGACCGTTTGTTTCAATCTGAGATCTTCCTGGAATGTGACAATCACTGTACCTCCTCGTGTAATGTCATCCACAAATCTCAACTCCATGCTATGCTACGATGCTTCACCCAGGGATTGTATTAATAAACACAGGACTGGGGAGCACCAAAAATGGAGCACATTCATTTCTTTAAAATACAAGGAATCTTTAAAAATCAGTAAAAAAAGGAAGGCTACCGCATACAGAGACTTAAATAAAGGATGTAAAAAGGAACCTCACAGAAGAAGAAGAACATGTAGATCCATCATCAGAGAAACGCAAACTGCTAAAACTGGCGTACCTCACTACTCTAGGCTGGAGGAGCCAGTTCTCCAGTTTCATAATGTGTATGGAAATGTTGATCTAGAAATTCCACCTCAGGGAATTTAACCTAAGATAGTATTAATAATTAAGGCACATGGAAAATATTTGCTGCATGATGTTTAAAACTACACTGATTTGTGAATCTTAAATTCAATTACATTGTTTTAGAAAAAAATGTATCCTCAATGTAGATGATTTGTAAAATTAAGTTATAATGTCAAAACAAAAATGAGAAAATAAGTTGTGGAATATAAAACTCACAGCAGTCTATTGCCATGTTAATATATTTTTAACATTAACCAGTAAAAAAGCAAGTTATAAACAGTATGTATAGTATAATCCCATTTATCATGAATGGCATATGGGCATAGGCCAAGAAAATGACTGTAAAAATAAATACTAGTAGTGGTTAATATACACACAAATGGTTTTAGACCAAATGATAATCTTTTTTGTTTGCCTACTACATAATTTTTCTATTGTAAACACGTATTACTAGAATGAAGAAATATAAAGTTAAAAGGCACAGAATACTCCTGTACAAACAGGATGATATTAATTGCCAATTTGGGTGTATGACTGGCAAGCAATATTTTTAGCTTGTCCCCAAAGTATCATAAGACTTTGTCAAAACACTTTACTTTGGCTTGGTGCCTGTGGCTCAACGAGCTAAGGCGCCAGCCACGTACACCTGAGCTGGCGGGTTCGAATCCAGCCCGGGCCTGCCAAACAACAATGACGGCTGCAACCGAAAAAAAAATGGCCAGGCGTTGTGGCGGGCGCCTGTGGTCCCAGCTACTTAGGAGGCGGAGGCAGGAGACTCGCTTGAGCCCAGGAATTGGAGGTTGCTGTGAGCTGTAATGCCATGGCACTCTATCCAGGGTGACAGCTTGAGGTTCTGTCTCAAAAAAAAAAAAAACACTTTACTTTTACCCAAATAAACTAGGAGGACGGCATTCTTCTAGTTCACCACACGAGCCATGTTTATCCAAATCTTCCATCCTAAACTCTCCTACTGACAATGTGGAAGCAAACACCCAGGAACAGGGCCTCTATCCCACAGGCAGGGCTGCGGGGCCTGTGCCACCCTGGGCTCTCCTCCTTCAGACACAGAGTCATCCAGCAGGATGAGGAAGCGAGGCCAAGGATGGTAACGAGAGGGTTACTAAGGGACCAGCACAGACAATGAAGTTAAAAAAATACTTTAGAGGGAGTTGGAAGGAAGAGGGTGAGGAAGAAAGTGGAACATCTCTGGGGAAAACATTGCCATGTCACCATTCATCCCCAGGTTGTAATATCCACATATTTTATTCCTCTGAATACAGAAAAGGCACATTATCAGTAAAAACCTAAGTGGACACATAGTAAAATGTGGGATTATGGATACAAGACACATATTTCTTAGAAAAAAGAATTTTAAAATTGAGAGGTAATGGAGAGACTAAGGTGGTGATTTCAGACAAAAAACAAAATGCAAAGATGTATGCAAGCATACTTGGGAGATTTAATTTTTTAAGAAAAGTATTTACATTCCAATAAACTAAGAAATTTTTCTAAGAAGAGTGCTCAATATCCTGTGCATCTACTCAGAAGATAATTAAAAGAACAACTTAACGTTTCATTCATTGAATGGGCAAGAGGCTAAAATGCCCACTAGGAAAAGAATCTGTGGCTGTTCAAAATATCCAAAAAGCAGCAGCTTGAACTTCTCCCATGATAAGACATAATATATTCCTCTTTTCCTCTGAGTAGACCTTGTATTCCTTCCCATTGTATCTAAAACAGGGATAGACTCACAAGGAAATCATTGACAAAACGTCTATTCGCTCACACACGATTCATACAAATTAGAATAATGACGCAACGTCCACATAAACAGGTCAGAAACGTGATGGATATAAAGATCCATGATCCACAGGGCTAAGAAACGGGATGTAGTGGGGCCTGCGGGGACCCACAACAGACAGAATGACTATCCTTCCTCTGGGAGCTGCTGTACGGGAGGAACGTGGAGAGCACGTCAAACGTACAGAAATACAGAGGACACGGCCTCTCTGCCCCAATAAGCACGTGCAGAAAGGACGGAAGAAGGCAGTCGACAGGGAGAGAAGAAAGGGCCTCTGAAAACAGGAGTGCCAGTCTGCCCAATTTGTGGGGAGTCAGGCTAGGAGGCCCTACACGGCGGGGCTGGGATAAGGTGCCACGCATGCCGGCACGGACTGCGGTGCCCGGGCTGGTAGTGTCAAATGTCGGCTCACTCCTTCCTACCGCGATCTGTGCCGGACAGCACACCAAATGCTCATGTGTAACTACTACACGGCCGACGGGACCAGCAATGACAACCCTCTCCCTTGAATGTGAGCTGACTGATAACACTGTTGGTCTGTGCCATATGCAAGTCACTCTAAACTTACCACTGACCTTCAAGGTCTGACAATCAAGTTTGTGAACTCACCTTAGAAAAAGTGCTACATATCTCATTGATGAGTATCACTAAGGTCACCTTCAAAGTACTACCCTGGGGAAGCGATGTACCAATGCCAGCACCTAGTCCACCCGTCAAAGCATTTCAGAACTCTTTTTCTAGAATGACTACCATATTACCCATGATATCCTAAATGTCACCAAAATGTCTTCCTTTCAGTATTTTCCTTATCTTCAAGTAAAGAAAAAAGTCATTGGGGACCAGCTCAGGAGTAAGGACAGTGTTCCAATACAATTATTTATTTGCTGGTTAAAACCTCCCTCCCGTTTTTGTCTAATTTTTTCACACAGGCTTTGCAGCACTTCCAAATAGTAAATTAGGTTAAATATTTGTCCAATTGGTACAAATTCATAATGAATAATCTCGCTAATGTCAAAAAAGGTTAGCAACATCATTTTGACTCTCAATTTGGGCTGATGGACCATTTTTGGTCCTGGAGAACTGGCTGACTTCCACCGTGTACTATGATGCAGGGTCGTGTTGGTACACCCGTGTTTAATCACCAGTGTTAACATAAAAACATTGTCCTGCCTTTCTATCATCCTTGGCCAACTTCAACTCTCCTTTGCTTTAGTTCATGAGCAAGCTTCTTTGGGATCATTTTGCACACACCTTTCTCATGCAAAGATTTTCAGTTAAGATTTTCTTAACTGTTTCTCTATTGATGTTTACTTGGTCTGTGATACTGCTCACAGTCAGTCAGCAAATGGTTTTGACAGACAAGTCAGTGAATGTTTGCTATGTTTTCATCAGTCCCACTCAATACTGGCTACCCTGACTTCTCTCCATCAGTGGCCCTTTGTTTCCCCTCAGGAAAATGTTTAATCCATTTGTACAATGCCATTGCCGTCACGGCATTATCCCCATAAGCTTGGACTAACATGTCCGTGATGTCATCTCCACTCTTGCCAAGTTTAACAAGACACTTAACATTTGTTTGTAGCTCTGATTCAAACTCCGATAGCACACAAAAATCATGCAACAACAGTAATGAACGCCACTCAGCAAGACACTGCCACACATCAGTACAAACACATCATGAAACACTGATACATCAAAGCTATGAAGCCTACTAAGCTATCCGTACAGTGCTCCCAACGTAAGTGCACGGTGGCAAGTTCACAAACTTATTTGTCTGACCTTGCAACACACCTCTGAATAGTGTACAATTCTCAGAAATTCTCAGTGATCAATGTACACATACTGCTGACATTTCAGAGATGATCCTGGGGCCTGCCAGGGTAAAACTGTGGAGGAGGAAGAAGAGGTGGAAAGAAGGGAAGAGAGAAGAGAAGGATGGGGAGAGGGCAGGGGAAAGTAGGGGTCAGGAGAGGTGAACGCTGGAAAGGACTCAGGGGAGACAGGGAGAGCAGAAGAGGAGCAGGTCTCAGGGACGCCCTGAGCAGCACCCTTGCTCTCTGCTCCCTGGCACGCCTCTGTCTGAGCAGGGACACACTTGGGTTTCACAAGTGGAGAGGCAGAAGCTCAACCCTGCAGCAGTGCCGGGACCCAGGGACTCTGTGCCCAGGGATCTGACTGCTGTCATTCTGGCAGTAAACGGAAAAATCTACTTGGCTTCATGGTACAGGTGATTCCTTTCTGAAGGTTAATTATTCACCCTTCACTGAAACTGAAGTGATACCGCAGACCTGGAAGCAGGCCAGATGCCACTGCCAGTAATACTTCCACGCGCTACTAAACATTCTCTCCATTTTCCACAGAAGTAAACCAAACAAAGCATCCAATATTTGGTACAATCTCCTTTTAGCTCAACCTGCTGAACTACCTCGTGCACACACACACAGAGTACTGCCATACTGGTCGTTCTTTCAGTTAAATGCCTCTTTTCACTCCTAAGCAACAGACTATAACTAAAGATTCACGCACAAATGGAGTCAAAACAGACAGCTCTACACAGGCAGTGGGCATGCACCCTTGCCCATGTGCTCACGCTGGGCTTCTCGGCCCTCCTAGTACAGCTTCCTGCCTCAACTTTGCGTCCCCTGCTCCTCCTGAAAGCACAGGAGTGGAAATGAAGACTTATGCCCTCCCCTTGGAGGGTCAGGACGCACCACAATTGCTATCAGATGTAACAGAGGCTGCCTTGTGAAAGTATGAAAATACCAAACTGAAGACATTTTTCACTGGAGTTCAGTCCCATGAGCAGTATTAGTATGGCAGTGCTAATAATTAGAAAAATCTGCTCAAAAAAAAAATATATATATATAACTAGATACATCTTAGAATAAAAGCAAAAATGTCTATTAGTTTTTTCTTAAAGAAACCTAACAAAACAATACTCTTACGGTCCCTAGAAAGGTAAGGGCAAGAGTCCCTCTTAAGTCTTGAGAAAGCCATCCTTGATCTTGCTCAGGTCTCTGTCGCCACCCAGTGGAGACCGCACTCAACTACAAGGTGTGCTGATGAATGGCCCTGGAGGTTCCTCAGCTGTCTGGGCCCAAGAGGCATGTAATTACAGCAAAATGCTCTAAGTGCTCTCTGTGAGCAGCATTATTCTACTTTTAAATTTCAATAACAGGATATAATATATGTAACTGACTGCTCTAAGAGTTTCAGTCAGAAATGGTAGGGGGCCACTGTCATGAAAACTATTTTATTATTCTGGGAAAGAGTTATCCTATCCCCATCTGGATCAAATATTAAGTCCAACTGAGTTAAAATATTCTCACAAGATTACTGATTGTAAATATAGATTGCATGCCTACCATATGCCAGGCATTGTCGTGGGTGCTGGTAAGGCAGACACATGACCACTGTCACAGGAACACTTTTTATCTAACAGTAACACACTATGACAAGTGCTCAGACACTGGAGGTGCTTGCACGGAAGCCTGAGCAGTGGGATAGTTCAGGTGTGAGACACAGGTGACCAAACTCTACAGGACTGGGTAGACTGGGGACTGGCTGGGAAGAAGTCAGGAAGGTGGTGATGCTTAAGCCAAGTCCTGAAAACTAAGATTAGCTGTGGAAGAGGTATGTGGAGAAATGTGAGGGGCATTCTTGGAGGAAAAGCACATTCAAAGGCAACTGTAGCCACAGCCAGTTGGTGTAATGACCAGCTATGGCTTTGGAAGTAGGCCTGGGGTCGACTGAGTAAGCAAATAAGTATTTATCTACACTGCAAAATACAGCAATACTCCTGGACCAGCAGCCGGCAGAGGGTCCCGCATCTCCACCAGGCTGTCCGGCCCTGCAGCCTCTGGTTTAAGTGTCAGTTTCTTCCTCCACAACACAGGGCTGCGTCTGCTTTGCCAGTAGAGATGGTTTCACCAAGCAAGATGATGGGAACGGAAAGTGCTCACTACTGTGCTTATAAAACACCCTGGTGACTTCTGCTGCACAGTATTGTACATCAACCACATTTTTAAACTTCAGCAGGAACAGTAGTTGTTCTATTAGGAGAGGCAGATTTAATTATGTTTACTTGTCTTTCCTTAAAATAAGAAAAAGAGCCGTACGCAGGCTGGTGGGATAGTTTCTATTATGTCTTCCCAAGTATCCTGCTTATGCTTTGAGAAGGAAATGGCCTGTGTTGATCTAATACGAATTACTATGTAAATATAAGGTGGTGAGGTATTTCTTACCAGGTTCTGGAAGGTCTAATTTCGCCCGCTTTAGTTCTGCCATAGAAATCTGAAGTTGTTCTATTACAAAGTCATCTTCAAAGAAAAAATTCTTTGCCAGGGTCTCCTGAAGAAATTCTACCAGTTCTTCCATAGACAATTTCATTAGATGTTCTAAGAAAGAATGAGAGAAAAAGCAGAGTCAACAGGTGCTTTAGGTTGAAAGACAATATATTCCATTCAGATATGGTATTTTTTATAAAAAGACATATATGGTAAACAACTTACATGTCGTGTTTGTAATATCATTATAACTCACTAAGACAAAAATAATCTGTGGTATATTAAAGAGATCACATAGATCTTATCAGTCCTACTGGAAGCAAGGGTGGAGAGGAGAGAGAATATTGCCCAGGACCTTCTTGTTGGGGTAAGAATAAGTAAACCCAGGCATTCGTGTTAGCCAGAGCAAGAGCTTCTGAGAGAGCAGACACAGAAAGGCCATTAGGACCATAGGAAGCCTTTCTGTTTTACTGATACACAGCAAAATAGGCAAATCTACTTTTAAGCCTATATTTATTACTGTTTAGAATTTCCCTCCGAAAATCTGATTAATTTTGTGAGTTCTATTTCCACTTAAGAAATTATTATTGAAAAAAGCTTTCAAACTGAGGGCACAAAGCTGAAAGTACAAGTCAGCTGAGATCCCACTGCCCAGTGCTCTACGAGCAGACGTGTGTGTGTGTGTGAGTGTATCCATTTATAAAACTAAATTCCACTTTTCAAAGTTACCTGCCTTCTTGCTTTTTTCCCAATAACGTAGCATTTCTCACGTCAACAAGTACAGTACACCACAGTCCACAGCTAGGTAGGGCGCACTGGGGGTGTGTGTGGTGAATTACTTCAACAGCCTCCCAACAATGGGCATGTACGTGGTTTTTGATTTTTTTACTATTTAAAAGCACTGTGTGATGACTCTCCAGTGACAATGTCTCTAAGTATTTTTAAGGCAGAAATTAAAAAAAAAAAAAAGAAATCTCTTACAAGTATCAGCAAACTATCAGTGAAGATGCCCAGAAATTGTTTTGTTTTTCTCCTTAGGCAGGGGTGGGGAGTTATTGGCTAATGATGAAGTCGTATTTACAGTGTACAATGTGCTGCCGTGATACCTGTGTGCACTGCAGAATGATGAAACGCTGCGTGCACATCCCACCTCACACACTCATCCTGTGTGAGAACACGCAGACCTGCTCTCTGTGCTACTGTCAGGGACTCTGGGTGCCACCCACTGCAGTCACCAGGCCGCATGATGGACCCAGGACCTCCTCCTCCTGTCCAGCTGAAACTCTGAACCCTTTAACCAACACCCCTGGGACCCCCAGGCCCAAACCACCAAGTGATTTTTAAAGCATTATATGGTGGGGAAGGAATTTCATGTAAGTCCTTGAGCTTCGTCCCCTGCCAAGAAAAGCACACAGCAGCAGCTTATTCAGTCTCGTGACGCGGGTGACACGTGGCATATAAAGCAGGCTTTAAAGATCAGTAAGACTCATTTTTTGATTTTAAAGTAAGGAATGATGTCCCAAATTTCCAGAGCCCTTGGAATATTGTACCTGAAGACTCAGAAGTCTTCAGTTGTTTGTTTGCTTTTGAGACTGAGTCTCACTCTGTCCCCCTGGGTAGAGTGCCATGGTGTCATAGCTCACAGCAACTCAAACTCCTGAGCTCAAGCTATCCTTCTATCTTGGCCTCCCAGGGTGCTAAGATCACAGGCATGAGCCCCTGCACACGGCCTAGTTTTCTGTTTTTTAAGAATAAAACCTGTTGGGCGGCTCCTGTGGCTCAGCGAGTAGTGCGCTGGCCCCATATACCGAAGGTGGCGGGTTCAAGCCCGGCCTCGGCCGAACTGCAAAAACAAAAAAATAGCCGGGCGCTGTGGCGGGCGCCTGTAGTCCCAGCTACTAGGGAGGCTGAGGCAAGAGAATCGCTTGAGCCGAAGAGCTGGAAGTTGCTGTGAGCAGTGTGACGCCACGGCACTCTACCCAGGGCGATAAAGTGAGACTCTATCTCTACAAAAAAAAAAAATAAATAGTCAGGTGTTATGGTGGGTGCCTTTAGTCCCCACTACTTGGGAGGCTGAGGCAAGAGAATCGCTTGAGCCCAAGAGTTTGAGGTTGCTGTGAATTGTGATGTCACATCACTCTACGGAGGCTACAAAGTGAGACTCTGTATCAATAAATAGATAAATAAATAAATAAAGAATGACTGAAGAACCTGTCTGGAATTTCATGAATTAAAACAAACACACAAGCCAAGCATGATGGCACATGACTATGGTCCTAGCTACTCGGGAGGCTGAAGCAGGAGGATTGAGTGTTTGTGCCCAGAAGTTGGAGACTGTAGTAAGCTATGGTGACACCACTGCATTCTAGCTTGGGCAACAAAGTGAGACCCTATCTCTAAAAAACAAAACAAAAAATCCCAAAAAAGTCATATTTGAAAAAAATTTTCTCAAATAAGAACATTCAGAGTTCTAGAAATGTGGTAAACATTTTGTTTATTTTATTTATTTATTTATTTATTTTTGAGACAGAGCCTCAAAGCTATCACCCTGGGTAGAATGCTGTGGCGTCACAGCTCACAGCAACCTCTGATTCCTGGGCTCAAGTGAGTCTCCTGTCTCCGCCTCCCAAGTAGCTGGGACTATAGGCGCCTGAACCCGCCAGCTCAGGTGTACGTGGCTCAAGTGGCTAACACAGGTGCAGAGGCAAACATTTTGATAGAATTATATAAAGTGCGTTCTTTTGTAAAAGCCTTTATAGTGAAAAACCATTGAAACAAAACTTTTACTTAGCTGTGATTTTCGTTCCTTACAGTCCTGGAAAAATATTGAATTGTAAGATAGTGATATTTTGGGTCTGACTATTCCTTTCTATGAAATCATATTTATTTATTTGCTTGCTTGCTTGTTTATTTTATTGAGACAGGGTCTCACTCTATGGCCCTGGGTAGAGTACTGTAGCATCCTAGCTCACAGCAACCTCACTTGGACTCAAGTGGTCCTCTTGCTTTAGCCTCCTGAGTAGCTGGGACTACAGGTGCCTACCACAATGCTTAGCTAGATTTTTTTTCTATTTTTGTAGAGACAGGGTCTCACTCTTGCTAAGGCTTGTCTCAAACTCCTGAGCTCAAGCAGTCCACCTGCCTTGGCCTTACGGAGTGTTAGGATTATAGGCATGAGCCACTATGCCCCACCAGGAAATCAGATTTAAATTGTTAGATTTTAACATTCAGACTACAGAAGATCCCTGACTTCTGATGGTTTAGTTTAGGGTTTTTAATTTTACAATGATGCAAAAGCCCTATGCATTCAGTAGAAAAAGTACTTCAAAGGTTGAATTTTGATCTTTGCCTGGATTAGGATATGCCGTGCTCTCTTACAGTGGTAGCAAACCGTGGCTCCCAGTCAGCCATGTGATCATGAGGATTAACAACCCATACTCTACAGTGTATTGTGTTATCAGATGATTTTGCCTACTTGTAGGCTGATGTAAATATTCTGAATACTTTTGAGGTAGGCCGGGCTAAACTATGATACCCATTAGTTTAGGCATATTAAATCCATTTTTGACTTAAAATATTTTCAACTAATGATGAGTTTATCTATCTTAAGTCAGCATTTGTAAGACTGATTTTATTCAATTAAAGGATGACATGTCTGCCTTCAGGTTTTTGGCTTCAAATTACTTTTAGTTAAAAGCAATATAGGCTTGGCACCTGTAGCACAAGTGCCTAAGGTGCCGGCAACATACACCTGAGCTGGCAGGTCCAACCCAGACCTGCCAAACAACAATGACAACTACAACCAAAAAATGGCTGGTCTTTGTGGCGGGCGCCTACAGTCCCAGCAACTTGGGAGGCTGAAGCAAGAGAATTGCCTAAGCCCAGGAGTTGGAGGTTGTTGTGAGCTGTGATGGCACGGCGTTCTACCCAGAGCGATGACAGCTTGAAGCTCTGTCTCAAAAAAAGAAATAAATAAAATAAAAGCAATGTAATCTAACCTAAATTGTGATGAACACTCTCACATACTTGTATTATCTTATATAAGGCCACATTTTTATGTTTAAATGTGATGATATTGGTTTATATAAAGACATTTAACTTTCAAAAAATTTCCCCCTAGATTGGCCATTTGCTGGGATGTTCAAGAGTGGTAGGAATTTGTGGAACACATGAGAAATGCCTTCTTTTGACCTCTGAACTGGGCTTTGATGCTGCAATTAATTATAAAAAAGGAAATGTGGCAGAACAACTCCATGAGTTATGCCCAGCTGGAGTGGACATTTATTTTGACAATGTTGGTGGTGACATCAGTGATAAAGTTATAAGTCAGGTTGTTTTATACTTTTCTTACAAATTGAATATTGCTTTTTATTTGCTGTGTTATTTTTACCTAATACTGAGAAAAAAAACTTTATAAAATTGTAGAGTTTATTGTGACAATGTAACAGTATTGTATTTGTTATACAAAAGTTCTTGCTGATATTTGCTTCCATTTGCTTGCAGGTTAGCACTATGAACTTCAGTTTTTGTTCTTTGCTAGCAATATTTTATATTTTTCACCTTCAGTTTATTTTGTGAAAAATTAGTTACATTGTTGAAATGGTAATGTTCTGATCCTTAACTCATCTTTGACCAGCCAAGCCCCAGACTTTGGGTAGGGAATGAGTTTTCATAGATTTCAGGTATTTATATGTTTTTATTAACAATGTTATAAAAAGTCAACATGAGTGATTAACATTGCAGAGTCTTTTACTCTGTGTAAAATTATTTGCAGTTGAGGTTAAATTTTTTAAATCCTTAGAAACATGCTACCACTACTAAAAGAGGCAGCAACTAATGTAATTTGTTTGCCGATTACCAAACTTGATTTGCCTGTATGTTTTTTTGGAATGGACTTATTTCTAGCTAATTAAAACTCTTAAATATGTATAATGGGTATATCTTAAAATGAACTCAACTGACAATAAAGGATTAGATTTAACAGTCAAGGAGGCTTTCATTGAGGCAGCCATAAAATCAGTAAACATAGGGAAGGCATTGTATCTTAGGGTATAATTATCAGTTTTCTCTTTACAGATGAATCAGAACAGCCATATCATTCTATGTGGTCAAATTTCTCAGTACAACAAAGATGTGCGTTATCCTCCGCCACTGCCCCCAGCAATAGAGGCAGTTCAGAAAGACAGAAATATCACAAGGTATGTTCTTCCCCTTTGCCCTTACTACCGGGGTTCAACAGTGTTTAAATATCATAGATACATATGAAATGTGTTGTTCTTCACATGCCCTTTTTCCTTGTTATATAAAACTTGAGGGCGGTGCCTATGGCTAATTGAGTAGGGTGCCGGCCCCATATACAAAAGGTGGCAGGTTCAAACCCGGCCTCAGCTGAACTGAAAAACAGAAAAATAGCTGGGCATTGTGGCGGGCGCCTATAGTCCCAGCTACTCTGGAGGCTGAGGCAAGAGAATTGCCTAAGCCCAGGAGTTGGAGGTTGCTGTGAGCTGTGTGATGCCATGGCACTGTACCAAGGGTGACAAAGTGAGACTCTGTCTCTACAAAACAAAAAAAATAAAAAAAAAAACTTGAAAAAATATATTTTTAAGGTGGTTCAATGTTTAGGTTTTGGTTAACTCTCTAAAAACTGATACTTAATGGCTTTGACTGGCCTGACTTAGATCATACGAGAGAAGGGAAAGGATGTTGTCCACAAAGGAAAAATCGCAGTGCTATTATCAAATAATAATATTTATATATTATTTATATATAATAATAATAATAATATTACCAGTGCTGGGCAGACAAAGACAGTAGAAGCCTTCAATACCTGCCCCTGTACGTACATCTAAAACTATATCTGACCAGATTCAGTGTGATTAAGTCCTAATATTTTGAGGATTAACAGATATTAGAGTTGTGGAATGATGCAATCTTTGTCACTCCTGTTAAAATCTCTGATCATTATTCTTTTCTTCCCATTGCAGAGAAAGATTTCTGGTGTTAAATTATAAGGACAAATTTGAGCCTGGCATTCTACAGCTGAGTCACTGGTTTAAAGAAGGAAAATTAAAGGTAGAACTTGTGTCTGTTCTGTATCAGTAATTCTTCCTACTACTTGATATAATTTTGTATTATTCGAATTTATTACAGCAAAAATATTAGTTTCATTATAAAAATTCCTACAAGGCCAGGCATGATGGCTCATACTTGAAATCCTAGCCTCTGGGAGGCTGAGACAGGAAGACCTCTTGAGCTCAAGAGTTCAAGACCAGCTTGAGCAAGAGTGAGACCTCATCTTTAGTAAACAGAAAAATTAGCCAGGCATCATGGTTGGTGTCTATAGTCTCAGCTACTCAGGAGGCTGAGGCAGGAGGATCATTTAAACCCGAGAATTTGAGGTTGCTGTGAACTAGGCTGATGTCACGGCATTCTAGCCTGGGCAACAGAGTGAGACTCTGTCTATAAATAAATAAATAAACAAAAGAAAAGCATACTGAATATTGTTGAATTAATTATACTTCCCATGAGTAGCTCCTGTAGCTTAGTCGGCAGGGTGCCAGCCATATACACGTAGGGTGGCAGGTTCAAACCTGGCCCAGGCCTGCTAAGCAACACTGACAACTGCAACCAAAAAATAGCTGGGAGTTGTGGCAGGTGCCTATAGTCCCAGCTACTTGGGAGGCTGAGGCAAGAGAATCACTTAAGCCCAAGAGTTGGAGGTTGCTGTGAGCTATGACACCATGGCACTCTACCCAGGGCTACAGCTTGAGACTGTCTCAAAAAAAAAACAAAATTATACTTCCCAGATGAGTGTAACTTCCTGATTGAGAAACTCTTGCTCATCTATCTAAAAAATTAATTTTTTATTTTTATTTATTTATTTATTTAGAGACAGAGTGTCACTTTGTTGCCCTCAGTAGAGTGCTGTGACATCACATCTCACAGCAACATCTAACTCTTGGGCTTAGGCAATTCTCTTGTCTCAGTCTCCCGAGTAGCTGAGACTACAGGCACCCACCATAACGCCAGGCTATTTTTTGTTACAATTTGGCCAGGGCTGGGTTTCAATCCGCCATCCTCAGTATATGGGGCTGGTGCACTACTCACTGAGCCACAGGATGACCAGATACCCTGACCAAGGATGTTCATTTTCTTTTTCTGAGACAGGGTCTCAATCTTTTTCCTGGGTTAGAGTGCAGTAGCATCATAGCTCACTGCAACTGAAAAGTCCTGGTCTCAAGTGATCCTACTGCCTCAGCCTCCTAAGTATCTGGAACGACAGGCAGGCACACCACACCTGGCTAATTTTTTGAATTTTTGTAGAGATGGGGGTCTCACTACATTGCTCAGGCTGGTCTTCAATTCCTGGCTTCAAGTGGTCCTACTGTCTTGGTCTCCCAAAGTGCTGGGATTATAGATGTGAGTCATTGCACCTAACCTGACCTAGCATGTTCTTGAAATGTACAAAGTTGTCGTGCTTATGTACTTTTTTTTTTTTAAAGAGAGTGTATAGTTTGTGATCTGTTACAAATTGAAGATTAAAGGGAAAATAGGATTTTTTTTTTTTGCAGTTTTTGGCCAGGGCTGGGTTTGAACCTGTCACGTCCGGCATATGGGACTGGCACCCTACTCCTTTGAGCTACAGGCACCTCCCCAGGGAAAATAGGATTTTTATTTTGAAAAATCAATGAATGAGAAACTTTTCTGGGATACCTACAAGGAATAAAGAGTATCTGTTTTTTAGACAGAAAGTATATTGTTGCCTTTTGCAAAACTAGAAACTGTTACAGAAACACTGAAATTTGAAGAGTATTAAATCTAATTATTTTGATTACAGATCAAAGAGACTGTGATCAAAGGATTGGAAAATATGGGAGGTAAGATGAATTTAGACTTACTTATCATGTGTTCAGAACAAATATTGCTTTTTTTCTTTCAGTGCTACCTCTCTGATGTTTTTTCTTTTTTTAATTATTTATTTCTTCCGTATAAAGCCATCGTAGAGGGCGGTGCCTGTGGCTAGGCGCCCCTCAGTGGGTAGGGCCCCGGCCCCATATACCGAGGGTGACAGGTTTGAACCTGGTCCCTACCAAACTGCAACAACAATAAAAAATAGCCGGGCATTGTGTGGTGGGTGCCTGTAGTTCCAACTAGTCGGGAGGCTGGGCCAGGAGAATCGCCTAAGCCCAGGAGTTGGAGGTTGCTGTGAGCTATAATGCCAAGGCACTCTGCTGAGGGCTATAAAGTGAGACTTTGTCTCTAAAAACAAAACAAAACAAAAAACCCCATCCTAGATAGGGGTTTCCTTAAATATCTTAATCAAACTCTGTGAAAGTTCAACTTAATGGTATTTAAGAGGTATTATCTTTACATTTCAAATTGTAAAATATGTCTTTGTTTGTCTGTTTGTTTAAGACAGAGTCTGAAGCTGTTGCCCTGGGTAGAGTGCTATGGTATCACAGCTCACAGAAACCAAGGGCTCCTCTTGCCTCAGTTTTTTCTATTTTTTTTTTTTTTTTTTGTAGAGACAGAGTCTCACTTTATCGCCCTGGGTAGAGTGTCGTGGCGTCACACTGCTCACAGCAACCTCCAGCTCCTGGGCTTAAGCGATTCTCTTGCCTCAGCCTCCCGAGTAGCTGGGACT
>CAUYON010112453.1:0-11985 GCA_963573935.1 Arctocebus calabarensis | reverse complement strand
GCTTGCGGGTTCGAATCCAGCCTGGGCCCGCCAAACAACAATGGTGGCTGCAACCAAAAAATGGCCAGGAGTTGTGGCAGATGCCTATAGTCCCAGCTACTTGGGAGGCAGAGGCAGGAGACTCGCTTGAGCCCAGGAATTGGAGGTTGCTGTGAGCAGTGAGGCCACAGCACTCTATCCAGGGTGATAGCTTGAGGCTCTGTCTCAAAAAAAAAAAATATATATATATTGCTCTAATCCTCACAGGAGGAAAGAACTACAGTGATCTGCCAGTGAAGCAGCTCAGATGATAGAACACCTATGACTTAAATTGTCAACTGTATGGTCCCTTTGTCTCCCCTGTTCCACCTGCATTTTGAGATTTGGACACGGTACTGAATGTGTACCTTGCTCAACTATGCATTATGTAATAGTGCTAGAAAACACACAGGTGTTTGATGGAGCCTGCCAGGAGAAAATTCTGTGACTTTGGGCGAGTGATTTTCTAGACTTCATTTTCCTTAATCTGAAAACTGGGGATAACACAATGTACCTCTTAGGTGCACATTGAAGGATTAATTAAAAGGAAATAACATTTGCAAAACATATAATCTGATACACAGGTAATCGTTATGTTGATATCCATATTAATATTAAAGTATATTACTATACATGTGAAAAGATGACATTCCTTCTCTAACAAAGTTTAGTTTTGAAGCATACATCACTTTAATCAGCTTTTGAAATTTACTTCATTCAAATCAAAGAAATGCAGAAACAAATTATTCTCTGTAGAAAATACTTCTATCTCACCTTACTTGTTTCATTGATGATTTTGAACCTGGTGCCATCTTCACTTGTTGTGATTGAGTCTACTAATACCTGATAGATGGATTTTTTGGAGAGATTCTGTTTCTGACGCCTACAGGTATGAAGTACACAGATGCATGAGAATTATTTGTGACTGTCAGTATCTAATAGGTTATAATACCATGTGTAAGTTATTAAAATTCACTAAAATATTGCATAAGTTGGGTATAGACAATATTAACATGCTGATAAAGTACTAATAAGAGTATTATTAGAGTGCTAATAAGATGAGGTCTAATTGGACTGGGCACAGTGGCTCATGCCTGAAATCCCAGCACTTGGGAGGCTGTGGCGGGTGGATTGCCTGAGCTCACAGATTTGAGACCAGCCTGAGCCAGAGCAAGACCCCTCCCCATCTCTAAAAAAAGTGGCCAGGTGTTATGGCAGGCACCTATAGTCCCAGCTAATTAGGAGGTTGAGGCAAGAGAATCACTTAAGCCCAAGAATTTGAGGTTGCTGTGAGCCGTGACACCACAGCACTTTACCAAGGGTGACAAAGTGAGACTTTGTCTCAAAAAGAAAAAAACTAATGAAATTAGTTTCAGTGTTCCACATAACACTGCTTAAAGGATGGCATGTTGTCTCCTTTATTGAGAAAGTAAGGCAATTTTCATAGATGATATTCATAACCTTGTTAATTTCCCTCTCTCTTTCCATGAAATGGACACTTTAGTAATAACTCAATAAATTCTAGTGGAAAGTCAATATAATCTAGTGGTTTAACAAGGTGACCTGGCATTCATTGTAGATTTTCCTCTAAATATCTGTTCAAGATTGAAATGATATTCTTTTCTTCTTCTAGAAAAAAGAGTAAATAAATTAGAAAATTATAACATATGATACAATTTTTGACGATTTCAGTTTCAGAATCACATAAAAACATTTACAAAATGAAGATATTAAAGACATATATTTTAAGGATTTGGAGAAACAGGCTCATATGTGATGAAGTACAAATGGGTACAATTCCTATGAAGGGAAATCTAGTATGGGTAACATATTTCAAATGCATTTACTCTTTGACCCAGTAATCCCAGGCCTAGAAATCTATCCTATAAATATACCCAAATGTATAGAAAATGACATATGTATACCTCTTCACTGTGGTAGCCCTATTTTAGCAAGATTAAAAATAATCCATAGCTCTAGCAGTAGGAGACAGACTGAATAAATTATAGTAAATTTATCCTATGGAATACTTTGCAACTACAAAAAGGAAGGACACTCTCAGCTCAGCACCATAGCTCAGTGGTTAGGGTGCCAGCCACATACACAGAGGCAGGTGGTTTGAACCTGGCCCAGGCCTGCTAAACAGCAACGACAACTGCAACAAAAAAATAGCTGAGCATTGTGGCAGATGCCTGTTGCCCCAGCTATTTGAGAGGCTGAGACAAGAGAATCGCTTAAGAGTTTGACATTGCTGTGAGCTGTGACGCCACAGCACTCTACTAAGGGCAACATAGTAAGAATCTGTCTCAAAAAAAAAAAAAAGGTAGGATGCTCTCCATTTATATATATCCATTACTCTTCGGAATAAACTATAAAGCAGAAAATAAAAGAGGTACACAACAGTGCAAAAGACTTGGTGTAAGAAAAGAGGTGACAAAAAAGGGGTAAAATAAAAACATGTATTTATAAAAAGAAATGTGTGAAGGTAACAAATTAATAAATCTACAGAGACAAGATAAGGAATGAGTTAGAAAAAAGGAAGAAGGAGGGGTAGGAATAAGACTTTTCATTTGTACATATCTTATAGGAGTAAGAGTTTTCATTGTACATACCTCCCTTCCCCCCCTTTTTTTGGAAGAGACAGGATCTTACTCTGTCCTCTGTCAGCCATGCTGGAGTACAGTGGCACAATCACAGCTCACTGTAATTCAAACTCCTGGGCTCAAGGGATGCTCCTGCCTTGGCCTCCCACAGTGCTGGGATTATGTGAGCCACCATTCCTGGTCTCAATGTATACCTCTTTATTATTATTATCATCATTATTTTAAAAATCACTTCTCAATTAATCTATATTATTTTGAGCCATGTATTGTCTATTCAAAGACACAGCATTTAAAAATTAAATAAAATACTTGTTAACTGAAAAATGTAAATAGTATAGCAGTAAGCATATAAAGGTGAAAGTCTCTTGTCTAATGAATTCTTCATTCATTAAATTTCTGACTGATCCTTTCTTTAGAAAGCCTTTTTTTTGTTGAGACAGAGCCTTACTTCGTTGCCTTGGGGTTCAGTGTCCTGGGACCACCATAGCTCACAGCAACCTCAAATTCTTGGGCTCAAGAGGTTCTCTTGCTTCAGTCTTCCCAGTAGCTGAGACTACAGGTACTCACCACCACGCCTGGCTAGTTTTTTCTATTAGTAGAGACAGGGTCTTGCTCTTGCTAAGGTTGGTTTCAAACTCCTGAGCTCAAGCAATCCATCCGCCATGGCCTTCCAGAGCGGTAGGATTACAGGCGTGAGCCACTGTACCCAGCCAGAAAGTCTTAACAGTTCTCAAAATGTAGTATGCATCAATTTTGAAACATTGTCAGAAATTAGATCTAGGTAAAATATACTTATTTTCCTTACCTGTAGAAAGCAATCTTGCTGCAGTCTCTGAAAATATTTTTATCTACAGCTTCATCTTCAACACTAAATAAAAGGACATATTAAGAAATTTATTTTACATAGGGTTTGTGAGTCCAGGTTTTGTACCTTCTCTTAGTATAAACATACAAAATAAGTCTTTGGGGTCTATTCTGCAACGCAAGATTGTGTCACAGTCCTAACACAGCACAGTAGCACATATGCTACAAAACAACCATCTAAGGTAAATAACAAAACATCAAGTTCTGGGATTACCCCAAAGCAATGGAAAAAGAACATTGTTACTTATGAGAAAGGGTTCTTTTAAAATAATGACTGAAGGCTATGACTGACAGTAAAAATCTGAAGGAACAAAACTAAACCAAAATAAAACAGCACCCCCTAAACAACCAAACAAAGCGAAGCCAACCATAACCTACCTGCCTATTTATTCACCCAAATGCTTTCAGAATATTCTTATTGGGTGTTAAGTTCTGAGGAAGATATGCACTGTGCTAAGTTTTTTGAAAGAGCTTAACTAGCAATCATAATACAAGCTAACAAAGAACAAAGGTGCAAGATAATAGAATAAGAATAGAAATAGATGTACAAGAAAACTCTCTGGTTTTTTAAGATGAGTCTGGCCATGTAGGGGCCAATGCTATTTTCAAACCAAGTTTTAAAACATGAACAAAATGAGGGCGGCACCTGTGGCTCAGTGAGTAGGGCGCTGGCCCCATATACCGAGGGTGGTGGATTCGAACCCAGCCCTGGCCAAACTGCAACAAAAAAATAGCTGGGCCTTGTGGCGGGCACCTGTAGTCCCAGTTACTCAGGAGGCTGACGCAATAGAATTGTCTCAGCCCAAGAGCTGGAGGTTGCTATGAGCTGTGACACCATGGCACTCTAACAAGGGGGACAAAGTGAGACTCTGTCTCTAAGAAAAACAAAACAAAACAAAACATGAACAAAAGGTATGTATATTGCCGCTTGGATACTGTACGTATTTATAGACTATTTAAAACAATTATATACTGGAAGAAAAAAATGCATTGGATTTCATGCAGCAGTGTGGCTGAATACATCTGTAATCAGCGTGTTCATGGTTATGTAGGAAGATATGAATGAACACAAATTTGCAAATATGATGAAAGCCCAGGAAGACACAGTTGACCATACTAAAAAATTCTTTATCTTTCCTGGACTCAGTCTTTGTCACTGTTTCCTTTGAGTGTGCAAAGATTCGAGAAATTTGTATTCCTCTCTTTCCAGCTTTAAAGAACGAGCTCTGAAAATGATATAAAAAGAGGTGAGGATAGCTGACTTTGGAAAGCAACATGCTTGAAATTGATGCATTACAGCTCTGATTACAACTTTTTCATTGCTGATGTTCTTTAACCATCCTCCAAGTACTTTTGAGGGGCTATTAATATCAACTAACTCTCTGAAGAAATGAGAAAAAAGGAAAAGTGCACAAATACCAAACATTCAAATAAAAAGTGGAGTAAAAAACCAACGGAAAACTTCAAAGCCAGAAATGTTACTTTTAGGTACTTTGGAGTGCTAGCCCCTGCTTTTGGGTCTTTACCTGATTTCCTCTTTTTGTGCTGCTTCCATGGCTTTCAGTAACTCCGACCGGCTACCCAGTCTCAGGCCAAGGCGCAGGGCGGTCTCTTCAAAAACCCCTTGGCCAGCACTTCACCGCTCTCAAGTGTCTGGGAAAAGCAGTCTCCTCCAGATCCTTATGGAATGACTAATCTTGACTCTTGCTTCTGGAAATTTCCAGGCCCAAACTAGCGTTTCTACAAGGATTTGTTTGGCAATTTTTTCTTGCTTATGGGTGTCTGATGTGGAACGTGCTTTTATTTGGAACCGAAACTGTCTTAGCAGCGGTGAGAGCTTGTGTGCTCCAGACGACAAAAGTCAAGAGCGTGAGAACCACAAGTACCGAGACAGTCACGCTGATTGGGCCGAAGCATCTGTAGGTTTATCTCGGTGGCGGTGACGCCACAGATTTTGAAAACTGACCCACTCTCTCCCTATTTTTAGTTTTGAGTGGGAAGTTCCGACTGGGTCTTTGCTGCAGGCTGATGTCTCTGGCCAGATCCTGCTGCAGCATCCATCGTACTTTTCAAGGCTAGAAAAGGATTTTGAAAGCTATTTATTGCACCACCCAGTGTAGGAATCACTCGTACTCCACCACCACCAAATCTCAGCCTTTGGTTAAACACCTTCCCAAGCCCGAGAACCCACTACTAGACGCTAATCCGGCAGCCACATCTACGGCTTTACCAGGCTTGAGCTCCCAGCGTGACTTTGACTTAGACGGGATGAAGGGCTGGAGCGAGCGGGAGGAGACATCTAAACGCAGTACAAGGTGCTAGCTTGGTCCACAAACCCTTTAAGGGCCAGGAGAGAGAAGACTGAGGTTAGGGCAGATATCTGACCACCCTAAACTAACCCCCGCTGACCAGGTAATAACTGGATGACGCCTGCGCAGTAGGTGGGAAGCTTCACTGAGCGGACCACAGTCTGAGGGAGGGGCCTCTGGGTAAGCATAGCAAACAAACCTCGCGAGGTTTCGAAGACCTGGTAATCCCGCCCCTAGAGCAGAGCCGGAAGAGGGCGGGGCGAACCGGAAGAAGGTGAAATGCTTTCGGTAGGCGCTCCACGGCTGTGAAGATGGCGGCGGTTGCGTGGCTTCAGGTGTTACCTGTCATTCTTCTGCTTCTGGTGGCTCAGCCGCCCCCATTGTCGCTTTTCGGTGCAGGACCGGCACCCGTGTCTGCTGCCGACCGGTCCAAGTGGCACATTCCGATACCATCGGTGAGTGCTTACTTGAGCAGTGACTAAACCCGGAGGAGCAAGGGGTGGGGCTACGGCGGCCGTAGGAGTCCATGAAGGTTCCTCAAAAGTTGCTTCTAAGGGGTGGGGCTGCTGGGATGGTTTGTGTCAGTGGCGGACTAGGACCCACCTCCCCGGAGCGGAAAGCCTCGCCGCGTGGATCCGCTAGCCGGACCGTCAGGGCAGCTGGAGCAGCGGGAGGGAGTGGAGGAGTGGTGTCTCTTCAGAAAAGTAACAGGACTTTCCAGTGCCTGACTTTAGAAATATGTGAACTTAATATATAGACGGAGAGTAGTTTATCCTTCGGATTAAATTGAAGACTCTAATGTCCCTGGGTTACTGAGAGGGGTATGTAGTAGGCATCTTCATTTCTTTCTTTTTTTTTTTTTCCTCTGTACTTTTTTTGTTCTGGGTAAAACCAGCTGCTTACGAGATGGTTTTATTTCGCTTGAAGTGATTAGTCTTTGCTGTGTGATTAGGAAGCATAGGGATTTAAAAATGTATTTTAAAATGGGAGTGGTTAAAATGGAAGAGGTAGCAAGGTAAAGTATAATATGGTCAGTCTAGTCATTTGGATAATGAGATAGGCTGACCCTTTCTACTCTCTTCCCACTCCCCCCTTTTACACTGCATTTGAATAAGAGGTATTCATTCTCCTCTGCTCAGTGATTATAATGCCTAAACCTTATTTGGGCTTTCGTATGTCAAGCATTATAGCCTTTATTCATTTGGTGAAGATCTTTATGTTCTCAATTTTAAGTTTTTACTTGTTACTAAGTTGGTTAATAGTTAAGTCTTTTTTGAGATTTAAAAATAAGACTCTGGCTGTCTGCTTATAACATAGTTTATTTAAAAAAACAGTTGGTCATTCTGGGCAGTGATCAGTAATAGGAATGAACTGATTAAGGAGTGTATCCTATGAAGATTTAAGTTAAGTTGGAATTTCCTGCAGCCTCCCTTCTAGAGTCTAGTTCATGGCCTCTGGTAAGAAAATCATGTCTCCATGCTAAGCAGAAAAATCCTGCACTTTGAATATGGTTAAACTTTGCTAAAAGGAAGGGTGTTGATATATTTTCTTGGTTAAGAAAACTAATATGAACATTTTATAAATGTAGCTAGTTACATGTTGCTTTGGGAATTAAAGTGGTGTAATAAGGCTAATTATCTTTCCTTTATCTTTTCAGGGGAAAAATTACTTTAGTTTTGGAAAGATCCTCTTCAGAAATACCTCTATATTTCTGAAATGTAAGTTTTTGAATTACATTTTGATGTAATTAAATTCTGATTTTTTGAATCTCATGAACTTTTATTTGAATTTCTTAAAGTTATCGGTAAACTTTTAAATTACCTATTTTCTACCTCTGATGGGCTACTTGCAATATTTTTTTAAGTTCTGAAATTTAGTAGGCACTATGTAGGTATAAATATATTTAGTATAACTAAGGTCCTTTCACTGAATAATCTTCGGCATACTTGTGTGAACTTTATTTTCTTCTTTGTTTTTCTAGTGTTTACATATATACACACTATATAGATATACATTATGTATGCTAATATGTTACAAATACTAGCATACTTTTATATATACTATATTGAGTAGACATACAGTCACATCTCAGCTGAATTACATTTACAGTTGTGTGGCTTAGTGATGGGGATAGATTTCATCATTGGGCAAACATAGAATGTACTTACACAAACCTAGATGGTGTAGCTGGGTGCTTCTAGGCTACAAAGCTGTACAGCATTACTGTGCCAAATACTGTAGTCATTTGTAACACAGCGATAAGTACTTGTGTATCTACACATATGTAAAAATGGAAAAGGGAGAGTAAAAATATGGTATAATCTTATGGGACCACTATCGTATATTTGCTGTTTATTGTTGACTGAAACATTATGTGTTGCATGATTGTAATTATGTTGGTTAATTGCCTGTGTGGTGGTTTAATCTGTTCTGAGTCATAGAGATACCACTGATTTTCCTCTTGTGTACTTGCTGGATATTTACCGAAAACTTGACATAGGGTTGTTAGACCATTGACTCTGAACAAATACATTGAGTAGATCTTTTATTTACATAAGGAGTATTTTACTATCCTGGAAGAGGAAGCTCAGAGATACCAGGAAATAGGGATTATGTAGGACAAAACCAGTTTGTCAAGTGGAAAAACCACCGTATTAAAGAAGAGCTTCCTTTTAGTTCTGACTCTGGCTGTTTCAGATAGTATGGAAAAGATAGGAGAATTACCTTCCCTCTTTGACCTCACATTCTGGTGGGAGTGTCATTAGCAAAAAAAAATAGGTCTGTGCGTACTTTTCATGACATTGCAGATAAGCAAAAAATGTCCTCACAAAACCAGCAGTTGGCCCACAAGTCTCAGGTTGGACACTTCAGGACAGCTTTCCATGGAATAGGTGGGACCATTTTCATTGTCTCTTAAAGCCCTCCATTAAGGCAGCAACTGTGGCTCAAAGGAGTAGGGTGCTGACCCCATATACCGGAGGTGCGGGGTTCAAACCCGGCCTCTGCCCAAAAACTGTAAAAAAAAAAAAGCCCTTCAATAAGTTTTAAATGTTGTTTTTTAACATAAAGAGTAATATTTTTTTAGCCAGATTTCCTTGAAAATCTCTTGTTTAAGAGATGTGTTCTTACTGGCTTTTATTAATCTTATCTCTGTATGGGTTCATCTGAATAGTTCATAGCCAGATTATAGTATCCTTTTTGGTATTACCATAAATTCTGTTCAACAGGTCAAATTTTTTTTTTTGAGACAGTTTCACTATGTTGTCCTTGGTAGAGTGCCATGGCATCACAGCTCACAACAACCTGAAACTCTTGGGCTCTAGCAGTTCTTTTGCCTTAGCCTCCTAAGTGGTTGAGACCACAGGTGTCCACCACAATGCCTGGCTATTTTTTGTTGCAGTTGTCATTGTTGGTTAGCTGGCCCTGGCCGGGTTTGAACCCTTCAACTTTGGTATATGTGGCTGGCACCATAACCATGTGCTGTGGGCACTAAGCCAACAGGTCAAATTTTTAAGCTTTCTAGCCCTGTGAAAACGTGTTGGTCATTTAAAAATTAGTTGAGAAAACAGTTTAAAACAAAGGGAAGATTATAAAACGGCTGCTGTGTATGTTATAAACAAAAGTAGATTCCTAAATGCAATCATGTTTATTTGTGTCACATTTGCACAGGATAGGGAGTGAGTCTTTAGTATGTTTTCTCTTACACAGCTGGAATCAAGATAAAAGGTAATACTGACTTCTTAGTCAGTCATATGGTCAAATTTACACTCCAGGTCTTTAGACTAATGCCTTGATGTATTAGAATACTATATTCCAAACTGTATTTAATGAGTTATATGATGCTTTCATGATTTCATAAGGTTCCTTGAGGGTTCTCTTAAAGTGCACTTTGAAAAAACCTAATACTCTTTAATATTCTTACTTTTGCTATTTTTACCTTTTGCAACCATGCTTGCTTTTTTATTCATTGCTCTTTCCATCCAATCTTGATATCTTTCAAGGTCTAAGCCATGAGTTTTTTTCCCTTAGCATAACTATTATTTATACCACCATTTAACAATCACAAATATTACCTTGTGACGTTGGTAAGGTTATTCCTCGGCTCTGCAACTAGAATGTAGCCTTTTTAAGGGTCTTTAATAATTTGTTCCCGCCCATTTCTCTGTTGGGTCTAACATTGTACCATTGTGTACTGTGTTCTGCTCAATAAACATTTGAATGATAATAGAAGACTGGTTTTAACTTAGGACTGCTTTGTCAGTCCCAGTTTTTTTCCAGTAGACATGAAGAAATTGAAACTTGAAGGCATGAAAATAGATCCACAGTTTCAAAAGTTTAATGACTGCTTAACTGCTATTTTTTTCTGTGAACAACTATCCTTTTGCATATATTATTCCATTACTTTATGTTTGGAGAAGGGATGGACTTTAAATATCTCAGTTTAGGGCAGGAAATAAATAGATAATATGTAAGTTAATAGTTTAAAAGAATGCTTTGTTTGGGAACCATCTTTTATTCATAAAGATTTCTTCTTTTATAGTTGATGGAGAGCCTTGTGATCAGTCTTTGAATATAACCTGGTATCTGAAAAGTGCTGATTGTTATAATGAAATCTATAACTTCAAGGTAAGGAAAATAAAATCACAGACCTTTCTTGGACCTTAGTAGTTACTTGGTTCCAACCTCTTAATTTTTTTTTTTTTTTTAATTGAGACAGAGTCTCAGTTTGTCACCCTGGGTAGAGTGTTGTGCATCATAGCTCACAGCAACCTCTGTCTCTTGGGCTCAAGTGATCCTTTAGCCACAGCCTCCCAAGGACCTGGAACTATAGGCGCCCGACACAACACCTAGCTATTTTAGTAGAGACAGGGTCTCACTCTTGCTTAGGCTGTTCTCGAACTCCTGAGCTCAGGCAGTCCATCCACCTAGGCCTCCCAGAGTGCTAGGATAACAGACATGAGCAACCATGCTCATCCCCAAGCTCTTAGGGAAGGAACAGGGGAAGGAATGTCATACAGCTGTGGAAGAGCAGAGCTGATACTAGAATGCATGCTTCCCAATTTGCAGACCTACTATATCAGCAATTCTCACACATTTTTGTCTCAGAATTCTTACATTCTTAAAAATTATTGTGGACTCCAGAAAGCTTTTGCTCATGTAGGTTACTCTGTTATCAGTTACAACTGAGGAAATATAAAAATATTAATTTAATTTAAAGTAGCAATGATAAAGTCATTGCATGTTAATATAAATAATATTTTTGGTAAAAAATTACTATTTTTCCAAAAAAAAGAAACCCATAAAGAGTTGTGTTGTTTTGCATTTTTGTAAATCTCTTTGCTATCTGGCATAACAGAAGATAGCTAGATATCTCCTCCTTCACTCAGGCTGTTGTGATATTTTGGTTGAAGTATATATAGAAAAATCTGACCTCTTAAAGATATGTAGTTATGAAAGAGAATGGTATTTTAATAGCCTTTTCAGATAATTGGGTATATTCTTTGATTCTATACTAAAGGTCAACAAGTGGAATTCTATTCTAATAACAAAATCCCCAGGTGTGTCTTGCTCTTTGACTGGATCTTTTACCCGTGCCTGATTTTGTAATATTGCTCATTGATCATTTAGAAAGTATTGATTGACTAAACTATATAAATATTTTAATTTTTTTGAGACAGAGCCTCAAGCTGTCGCCCTGGGTAGAGTGCGGTGGCATCACAGCTCACAGCAACCTCCAGCTTCTAAGCAGTTCTCTTGCTTCATCCTTCCAAGTAGCTGGGACTACAGGTGCCCGCCATAATGCCCAGCTATTTTTTTGGTTGTAGTTGTCATTGTCGTTTGGTAGGTCCAGGCTGGATTTGAACCCACCAGCTCTGGTATATGTGGCTGGCGCCTTAGCTGCTTGAGGTACAGGCCCCAAGCCATATATAAATATTTTAAATACTAATTTATTTTACATTTCACTAAAAATTACATTGGTAATAACCATCTTTTAGCCCCTTAGTTTCTTTCTTTTTTTTTGAGACAAAGCCTCAAGCTGTCACCCTGTAGCATCACAGCTCACAGCAACCTCCAATTCCTGGGCTCAAGCGAGTCTCTTGCCTCCGCCTCCCAAGTAGCTGGGACTACAGGCACCCGCCACAACGCCCGGCCATTTTTTGGTTGCAGCCATCATTGTTGTTTGGCAGGCC
>CAUYON010112451.1:0-42777 GCA_963573935.1 Arctocebus calabarensis | reverse complement strand
CACTGCTCACAGCAACCTCCAGCTCTTGGGCTTAAGCGATTCTCTTGCCTCAGCCTCCCTAGTAGCTGGGACTACAGGCGCCTGCCACAGCGCCCGGCTATTTTTTTGTTTTGCAGTTCGGCCGAGGCCGGGCTTGAACCCGTCACCTTCGGTATATGGGGCCCCTACTGGTTGAGCCACAGGAGCCACCCTCTTTTTTTTTTTTTTTTTTTTTGAGACAGAGCCTCAAGCTAAAACCGTGGGTAGAGTGCTGTGGCATCACAGCTCACAGCAACCTCCAGTTCCTGGGCTCAAGCGAGTCTCTTGCCTCTGCCTCCCAAGTAGCTGGGACTACAGGCACCCGCCGCAACGCCCGGCCATTTTTTGGTTGCAGCCGTCATTGTTGTTTGGCGGGGCCGGGCTGGATTCAAACCCGCCAGCTCAGGTGTACGTGGCTGGCGCCTTAGCCCGTTGAGCCACAGGCGCCAAGCCCCAACATTTATTTTTCATGAAAATTGTTTAGGTAATAGTTTTGACTCAGGCAAGGTAGTGATGTAGAAAAAGAGTAATGACTTGGGAGTTCAAAAGGATATTTGGTTTAGTTTGGATATGCAGTCTCTAGAAACAGGCCCCTGTGAATTTTTATATTAATTTCTTTTGACCTTAGTTTTTTCATTAAACTGGTGGAAGTAACGTATGTGGAGGCATTTTATTAATTGTGAAGTATAATACAGGTGTAAAATTTTACTCCTAATTTTTTAAGATTCTGCTTAATACATTTTATTCTTCAGGTCAGTATTTGTCCTAGTCTCTCAATTTCTTCTGTCTCCTGTTCTTGTTAATGGGATTACTACCTACATCACATTCAGAGTAACCTGAAGACTTCTGCCATACCTTATGACATACAGCTGTGCCAACACATTTCTTTCTAGTTTTCTTTATTAGCTTAGTCATTGAGTAAGGAAACAGCTTACTACTTCATCTCTTTGCCTTAGTTCACATTCTTCCCTTTGAAAAGTCTTCTGGGACTAGAGAAACCTACCCAAAATACAGCTCTTGATTTTGTTACTTTTACAGCCCTTACTGGGGTTTATTTGGCATATTTAGAAAGGAGAAGTTGGAAGGAGTATTCCTGGCTGTTTTTCTTTAAATGTTTTATATGTCAAGGGTTCTCAACATTAATTCTTTTTGGGGACATAGATGGGAATGGGAGACAGTGGTTTCTGAGAATTTGCTGAAATTGATAATTTTGTGGGCACTTAGATGGGTTTTTCTGGGAAATAGCTTCATTACTTTCTGCAGGACTCTGGTAAGAAACAAAATGTTAAGAATTACTGATAAACTTTTTGTGTTTGTCCTTTTTTTATAATTTTACCTGGTAGTTCCCCCTTTTTATCAATTGCTTTACCCATCACAGTATTTAGGAACTTTTGTTTTCTATCTCCTAAATAATTGCTAGTTTCTGCAGAGGTCTTAACTAAATTTCTTGTTCCTGAGTTACTATTTGTTCAGCTTGGTGGATGCGGTGTTTCTTTTGGTTTTTCATTTTTTGCATCTTCTGTTTTGAAATTATATGTTTGAAACCATATTTAAATTATTCTCCTTTATGTAGAGAATAAGTTTGTTTTTTTTTTTTTGAGACAGAGCCTCAAGCTGTCATCCTGGATAAGGTGCTGTGGCATCACTGCTCACAGCAACCTCCAATTCCTGGACTCAAGTGAGTCTCCTGCCTCCGCCTCCCAAGTATGTGGGACCACAGGCGCCCACCACAATGCCCGGCCATTTTTGTGGTTGCAGCCGTCGTCGTTTGGTGGGCCCAGGTTGGATTCGAACCCGCCAGCTGAGGTGTACGGGGCTGGCGCCTTAGCCACTTGAGCCCCAGGCACTGAGCCATTTTTTTTTTTAAGAAATTTTTTAAGGCTCAGCAGCTATGGCGCCAGCCACGTACATCAGAGCTAGCAGGTTTGAATCCAGCCTGGGTCTGCCAAACAACAACGAGAACTACAACCAAAAAAATAGCCAAGTGTTGTGGCAGACCCCTGTAGTCCCAGCTACTTGGGAGGCTGAAGCAAGAGAATCGTTTAAGCCCAAGAGTTTGAGCTTGAGACACCATGACACTCTACCGAGGGTGACATACTGAGACCCTCTCTAAAAAGAAAAGTTGTAAAACTCAGATATTACTCTGGGCAGCGCCTGTGGCTCAGTGAGTAGGGCACTGGCCCCATATACCGAGGGTGGTAGGTTCAAATGCAGCCCTGGCCAGACTGCACAAAAAATAGCTGGGTGTTGTGGTGGGTGCCTGTAGTCCCAGTTACTGTTACTGGGGAGGCTGAGGCAAGAGAATTGCTTAAGCCCAAGAGTTGGAGGTTGTTGTGAGCTGTGACATCATGGCACTCTACCGAGGTGACAAAGTAAGACTTTGTCTCTAAAAAAGAAAAAAAATCCTTGGGGTGGTGCGTGAGTAGGGTGCCAGCCCCCATGTACTTAGGGTGGTGAGTTCAAACCTGGCCCCGGCCAAACTGCAGCAGAAGAATAGCTGGGCATTGTGGCAGGCACCTGTAGTCCTAGCTACTGGGAGACTGAGGCAAGAGAATCGCCTAGGCCCAAGAGCTAGAGGTCACTGTGAACTGTGACACCACAGCACTTTAATCGATGCTGACAAAGTGAGACTGTCTCTAAAAAAAAATAAAAAACAATAAAAAACACTCAGATTACTCCTTTGAAACAGAACTTGCAAATATATTTAAATTTTTTTTTTTTTTTTTTTTTGAAACAGAGCCTCAAGCTGTCACCCTGGACAGAGTGCTGTGGCATCACAGCTCACAGCAACCTCCAATTCCTGGGCTCAAGCGAGTCTCTTGCCTCCACCTCCAAGTAGCTGGGACTACAGATGCGTGCCACAACGCCCGGCCATTTTTTTTTGGTTGCAGCTGTCATTGTTGTTTGGCAGGCCCAGGCTGGATTCGAACCCGCCAGCTCAGGTGTACATGGCTGGTGCCTTAGCGCGCTGAGCCACAGGCGCCGAACCTATTTTAAAAATTCTTATATTTTTTGGTAGAGACAGAGTCTCACTTTATCACCCTTGTGGTAGAGTGCTGTGGCATGACACAGCTCACAGCAACCTCCAGCTCTTGGGCTTAGGGGATTATCTTGCCTCAGCCTTCTGGGTAGCTGGGACCACTGGTGCCCACCACAACACCCGGGTATTTTTTGTTGCAGTTTGGCCGAGGCTGGGTTCCAACCTGCCACCCTCGGTATATGGGGCTGGTGCCCTCCCCACTGAACCATAGGCACTGCCCTATTTTAAAAATTCTTGAAACTGGGTGGTACCTGCGGCTCAGTGAGTAGGGCACTGGCCCCATATACTGAGGGTGGCAGGTTGGAAGCCGGCCCCAGCCAAACTGCAACAAAAAATAGCCAGATGTTGTGGTAGGCACCTGTGGTCCCAGCTACTCAGGAGGCTGAGGCAAGATAATCGCCTAAAGCCAAGAGCTAGAGGTTGCTGTGAGCTGTGATGCCACAGCACTTTACCGAGGGTGATAAAGTGAGACTTTGTTTCTTAAAAAAAAAAAAAAAAAAACAAAAAATTCCTTAAAACTAAAAAAAAAAAAAAAAAGTTGTCTTCCTAGGAATACTATTAGAAGAAATAGTTTGTTCAATGAATGTAATTTTTCTTTCTTTTTTTTTTTCTTTCCAGACATAATCTCCCTCTTTCAGGTTAGAGTACAGTGATAATATCCTATCATATCCTGTTACATCCTCAATCTCCTATGTTCAAGAGATCTTCCTGCCTCAGCCTCTGGAATAGGTGATTGCCAGATACCGGACTAATTTTTCTATTTTAGTAGAGACAGGGTCTCACTCTTGGTAAGGTTTTGCAGTCCTTAGCTCAGGTGATGCATCCACTTTGGACTCCCTCAGTGCTAGGATTGTAGGCGTGAGCCACGACACCTGGCCTAATTTTTCAATTTTTTTTTTTTTTTTTGTAGGAGCGGGGCTGGCTTCAAACTCCTAGTTAGCCTTAAGCTGTCCTCCTTCCTCAGTCTCCCAGAGTGCTAGGGTTACAGGTGTGAGCCACTGTGCCCAGCCAAATGTAACTTTTTATTTATTTTTTTTTGAGATAGAGTCTCATTTTGTCACCCTTGGTAGAGTGCCTGGTGGCGTCATAGCTCACAGCAACCCCAAACTCTTGGGCTCAAGCAATTCTCTTGCCTCAGCCTCCTGAGTAGCTGGAACTATAGGTGACTGCCACAGTGCCTGGCTTTTTTGAGACAGAATCTCACTGTCACCCTCGGTACAGTGCTGTGGTGGATAGTAAGATCAAAATAATATACAGTAGTTAAAAAGGTGGATAATAGAAAAGACATTTACAATAATGTATTTATTTTTTTAATCACCCTCTGTAGAGTGCAATGGCGTCACAGCTCACAGCATCCTCCAACTCCTGGGCTAGGTGATCCTCTTGCCTCAGCCTCTCGATACAATAATGTATTTTGTTATGTAGGGCCACAGTGTGACTAACCTAGAAAACATACATCATGGCACTCTACACAGGGAAACAAAGTGAGACTCTCAAAAAAAAAAGGCAAATGGGCTAGGAATTGTGGCTGCTGCCTATAATCCTAGCACTCTGGGGGGCTGAAGCAGGAGAATTACTTGAGCCCAGGAGTTGGAGATTAGCCTGAGCAAGAGTGAGATCTCATCTCTACAAAAAATAGAAAAATTTATCCAGGCTTGACAGTGTGGGTTTGTAGTTCCAGCTACTTGGGAGGCTTGAGGCAGGAGGATCGTTTGAGCCCAAGAGTTTGAAGTTGCAATGAGCCTCAGTGATGCCACTGTACTCTACCTGGGGTGAAAGAGAAGAGACTGTCTCAAAAAAACAAAAACAGGCAAATGACCCTTACAGGGTATTTGAAAATCTGTACAGGTCTGTGTGTCTTCTAGGTTGATCACAACTGTGGCACTACATATTGAAATACGTTATTGTGTGTTTTTTTCTTTTGTGCTGAGACAGTCTGGAGCTGTTTCCCTGGGTAGAACACTGTGGCATCACAGCTCATGGCAACCTCAAACTCCTGGGCTTAAGTGATTCTCTTGCCTCAACCTCCCAAGTAGCTGGGACTATAGGCTCCTACCATAATGCCTGGTTATTTTTTGTTGTATTTGTCATTGTTGTTTTAGCTGGCCTGGACCAAGTTTGAACCCGCCAGCCTCGGTTTATGTGGCTGGAGCCAAAACCACTGTGCTACGGGTGCGAAGCCATAAATGTCTTTTATTGGCCTTTTTGACTACCATATTTTGGTAATTTGATCTTATTTATGCACGTAAGATATTTTATTTCTGTATAGTAAAGGGGGCTTTAAAAAGGACATGTCGTAAAAGGTATATGGATCTGGATTCTAGACTATCATGGCCTCAGCCTATCTCATAGCAGTCTTAAACTCCTGGACTCAAGCAATCCTCTTGCCTAGCCTGAGTAGCTGCCACTATTCCTGGTTAAATTTTCTGTTCTTTTGTAGAGATGGGGTCCAAATCTTGCTTAGGCTCTTCTTAAAGTTCTAAGCTCAAGGGATCCTCCCTCCTTGGCTTCTCAGAGTATTAAGACTACAGATGAGAGCTGTTGTGCCTGCCTAATTAATGATTTTGTAATTTTAGAAAGTTGATTAGCCTTTGCAATGCAAATTATAAAGCCTATTTTGTTGTAAATAGTTGTAAAAGTTACATTTAAAAAAAGGAATAAAATCTTTTTATTGTGATATATCATACGGGAGCAGAAAAGCGCTTGCCTCCAAATTATATACATCATAAAATACACATTTGTGAGTATCACAGAAGTCAAAAAATAGTGATGACGGCGCCCCAGATCCTTTCTTAATTCCCCTCTCAAACACATTTTCTTTTTCCTCCTGAAAAGTAACCACTGTCCTGACTTTGAACCCCATTGATTACTTCACTTGTTTTTTTTTTACTTTAAACAATGAAATTGTACATTATGCATGCTTTTGTGTTTCCTTCATTGTTGTTTGGCGGGCCGGGCTGGATTCGAACCCGCCAGCTCAGGTGTAGTGTCTGGCGCCTTAGCCCGCTGAGCCACAGGCACTGAGCCATGTGTTTCCCTTTTTCTTCAAGATTATGATAGTGAAATTCTTATATGTGCTTTTGCATATTGCTGTGTTTTCATCATTTTTCACTACTGTGTATTGTTCCCTTCTGTGATACATTGCTGTTTAATCAGCTCCCAATAACTGTGTTTTAACATGGGCTAATACAAATAATGTTGTCACAGCATTTTTTAGATCGCTCTTGGTACACATGTGCAAACATGTTTTTAGGCGTATATTTAAAAATGGAATTACTGGATTATAGAGAATGTTTGATTTTAGTATAGATAATACCAAATTATTTCAAAAATAGTAGAATGGTTTTAATGTATTAAGTTCTTGTTGCTCTACATCCTTGCCAACACTTGGCATTGTTGACTCTTAATTATAGTAATTCTGGTGGGTGTGTGGTAGTATCTCATTATGGTTTTAATTTGCTTTTTCTGATTAATGAGATTGAACACTTTTTTGTAGTATTTTTTGGTACTTAGCTGCCCTTTTTTGTGAAATAAAAGTTATAATGTTGAAAGTGAATTCTGTACCATAATGTGAAAAAAAAGACCGGGCTTCATTAGGAACTAGATGTGATACCCTCAGCACAAGACTTTTAGGGCATAGTTTCTTTTAAATTTGTAAAATGGAGGTTTAAAAACCTTTTCCTTGTGAACAGGAATTCTCAGTATTTCTATATCTTTCTGTATGATGTTTTCTTTTATTACTAATTTTCTATTTCTACCTCTTCTAAAAGCAAATTCTGTACCATAATTTAGATGAAAGGACTGGAGTAAGACGTAGTGGGGTATTTTTTTGGAGGCAGAGTCTCACTCTGTTGCCCTGGGTAGGGTGCTGTGGTACCTTAGTTAACAGCAGCCTCAAACTCTTGGGTTTGAGCAATCCTCTTGTGTCAGCCTTCCAAGTAGCTGGGACTAAGGCACCTACTGCAGTGCCCATCTGAGTTTTCTATTTTTAGTAGAGATGGGGTCTCAGTTTTGCTCAGGCTGATCTCTATCTTGTGAGCTTAAGCAATTCACCCACCTTGGCCTCCCAGTGTGCTGGGATTATAGGCATGAGCCACTGCACCCAGCCTAAGACCCAATATTTGAATCTCTTTAGAAAGTAGCTGTGACACAAAGTCAAGATTTCTACTTTTCTTTGCTCATCTACGGATGTGGAGTTTCAATAAAAACAGCCAATTATGGAATTAATTTGCTATCAAATCAATAGTAGAGTAATATAATCTGGTGGATTTCATATTCTGATAATTTTAGGATATACATTCTTTTACAGCACTTTTGTTTTCCACTTATTTTGTGGTGGTTTGTTAGTATGAGATGTTATAAATGGCAGTAACCACTTGCTAGTGCTAAAAGAACTAGAATTTAAAAAACTAGTATAGTTTTTTTTTTTTTTTTTTTTTTTGAGCCAGAGCCTCAAGCTATTGCCCTGGGTAGAGTGCCATGGTGTCTCAGCTCACAGCAACTTCTAACTCTTAGGCTTAAGGGATTCTCTTGCTTCAGCCTCCCAAGTAGCTGGGACTACAGGGGCCCTCCACACGCCTGGTTATTTTTTGGCTGTAGTTGTCATTATTTGGTGGGTCTGGGCCAGATTCGAACCCATCAGCTCTGGTGTATGTGGCTGGTGCCTTAGCTGCTTGAGCCACAGGCGCCAAACCAGTGTAGTCATTTTTTTATTATTTATTTATTTATTTATTTTTAGAGAGTCTCACTTTGTCACCCTCAGCACAGTGCTGTGGCATCACAGCTCACAGCAGCCTCCAGCTCATGGGCTTAGGTGATTCTCTTGCCTTAGCCTCCCACGTAGCTGGGACTATAGGCGCCCTCCACAAGGCTATTTTTTTGTTGCAATTTGGCTGAGGCTGGGTTTGAACCCACCACCCTCAGTATATGGGACTGGCACCCTACTCACTGAGCCCAGGCGCCACCTAATATAGTCATTTTTTAAAAAAATAATTTATGTACTAGTTTACACCTTATAGTGTAAGACTTTGCTATGTATTCTATGTGTTTGAGAACTAGGGATCCCTATAAAGTTTTAATTTTCATGGGTAGAGCAGGAACTCTGGTTTATCGAAGGAAGTTCAATGGGCATCCTGGTGATGAGGCCTCCCGCTGATGCAAGAAATTTTTTTTTTTTTTTTGAGACAGCCTCAAGCTGTCACCCTGGATAGAGTGCTGTGGCATTACAGCCTGGGCTCAAGCGAGTCTCCTGCCTCCGCCTCCCAAGTAGCTGGGACTACAGGCGCCCACCACAACCCCTGGCCATTTTTTGGTTGCAGCCATCATTGTTGTTTGGCGGCCCCCTGGGCTGGATTCGAACCCACCAGCTCAGATGCCGAGCCTATTTTCATTTTTTTTTTTTTTTTTTTTTTGAGACAGAGTCTCACTATGTTGCCTTCCATAGAGCGCTGTGATGTCACAGCTCACAGCAACCTCAAGCTCTTGAGCTTAAGCGATTCTCTTGCCTCAGCCTCCTAAGAACCAGGGACTATAGGCACCCACCACAATGCCCGGCTATTTTGTTGCAGTTGTTATTGTTTAGCAGGCCTGGCTCGGTTTGGGACCCTCCGGCCTCTGTGCATGTAGCTGGTGCCATTACCACTGTGTAATTGGCGCCTGATGCAAAAAATTGTAAAAGGTAAATTTTAGCTTAAAAATTTTGCTTTTTAATTATTATTATTTTTTTTTCAGAATCAGAGTCTCACTTTATTGACCTCAGTAGAATGCTGTGGCGTAACACAGCTCACAGCAACCTCCAACTCCTGGGCTTAGGTGATTCTCTTGGCTCAGCCTCCTGAGTAGCTGTGACTATAGGTGCCCACCACAATGCCCAGCTATTTTTTTTTGGTTGTTGCGGTTTGGCCGGGCTGGGTTTGAACCCGCCACCCTCCGTATATGGGGCCAGTGCCCTATTCACTGAGCCATAGGCGCTGCCCATCGAAGAGTATTTTTAGGTTGTTACTTTTTTGTTATGGCAGTGATCTGCATAGTTTCCTTAGTTTTCTGCAGTTCCCCCCCCCCCCAGACTTTGTTTTATTGCTCGGTAGAGTGCTGCGGCGTCACAGCTCACAGCAACTGCCAACTCCTAGGCTTAGGTGATTCTCTTGCCTCAGCCTCCCAAGTAGCTGGGACTACAGGTGTCCCCCTCTCCCCCCATTGCCTGGCTATTTTTTGTTGCAGTATGGCCACCCTGAATATATGGGGCCAGTGCCCTACCCACTGAACCACAGGCACCACCCAGTTTTCTGTAATTTTTTACAAATATTTCTTAGTAATTATCGATTATTTTGGCATTCCAAATGTTAACTGTTTTGCATTTTGGTTTTTCTTCATTAGTTACGAATCCTTATATTAAGTATGGCTTTTCAGTTGAAGTACTTTGTGCTTTAATATTTCATTAGGAATAGAATTCAGCTAGGCATGGTGGATTTTTTCTTTTTTACTCAAACTCCTGAGCTCAGCAGTTTGAGATTAGTCTGAGCAAGAACAAGAGCAAGACCTCATCTCTAAAAATATAGCCAGGTGTGGTGGGTACCTGTAGACCCAGCTACTTGGTAGGCTGAGACAAGAGCTTGAGGATGCTGTGAGCTATAATGCCACAGCACTCTACTGAGGGTGACAAAGTGAGACTGTCAAAAAAAAAAAATTGAATTTGATATAAATAATCATGTTTTGGACTCCATTAAATGATTTTCAAACAAAAGGAAATAGCACATTTACAGGGGTGGAGAACATACATTAAAATTCTATTTTGTGGTCTTTCAGGGTACTACTGTATTAATTTCAGAATATTTTGTATTTTGTCTGTATAAAACATACATAATACCTATTGTGTACAGTAGTATTCCTGTGAGGTGAAGCTGGTGGTATTCCTGTTTTGTGTACAACAAAAGTCAGCTGTGTTATATTTGTTGGGTTTCATCTTTAGAACTTGTAATTTTACTTTATTTTACTTATTTTTTTGAATTTTAGTCTGTTGCCCCTGGTAGAGATGCTGTGGCATCAGTCTAGTTGACAGCATCCTCAAACTTTTGGGGTTCAAAGGATCCTCTTGTCTTGGCCTCCTGAGTAGCTGGGACTTACAGGCTTGTGCCACCATGCCCAGCTAATTTTTCTAGTTTTAGTAGAGACAGAGTCTTGCTCTTGCTAAGGCTAATCTGGAACTCCTGCACTCAAGTGATATCCAACCTTGGCCTCTGAACTCAAGTGGTCTCTCACCTTAGCCTCCCAGAGTGATAGGATTACTGGCGTGAGCCACTCAGCCAGGTTATGATATGTTATATTCTTGGAATTGGAACTAGTCCTATACATTGAGATGTACAAACATTAGTGATGGGCAGAACCTTACAAGGATACTGAGGAGTGATTGCCATAAGAAAACCAGTAATGTCGTGCTTTGAGTTAACCCTGAGAAGGAAAGTGGCTGTGTCAGTAATGGTTTAGTGGATTGGATGAGTTAAGAATTAAAGGTGATTCTTCCCCTATTCGTTTTACACTTTTGCCATCAGGTTTATTTTCTGAAAGCACATTTCCAGTCAAGTAATTGGAACTTTAAATTTCTAAGTACTCTCCTTGCCTGCTGAATTAAGTTCTGATTCTTTCATATACTTGAATACTGCTCAAGGCCCTCTAGGTACTGTCCCCAGAGTACTTCCTTGAATTTAGATACATCATACCTGAAGTATATCAAGTGGTGATTGGTTGACATATTTGTTCTGGCTTGACAGGTTGAGAGTGTAGTGACTAGATGTATTAGTTTCAGATGTATTCATACCAGAATTGTTTGGTATCATTTAGAAAGGAAGCTCCCAATAGTTGTTTTAAGCAAAAAGCATGTTCAAAAAATATTTCTTACTTGAAATTAACACAAAGTTACCATTTCATTGCTTTTATTATTTTCTTTTTCCTTTCCTTTCTTTTTAATAAGAATTTAAGAATTATGCTACTGGTCAATGCCTGAGTTACAGGCAGAGAGAAACAGTGATAAATTTCATTTTCTGTTTAATTAAAATAATGTAAAAGCATTATAGTTTTGTATCTTGGGCCAACCAAGTTTGGAATTAATAAATAATAAAGACTGTGTTTTTATCTTAAGGCAATGATTTTCAACCTGTGGGTCGTGACCCCTTTGGGGGGTTGAACAACCCTTTCACTGGGGTCACCTAAGACCATCCTGCATATCAGATAATTTACATTACAATTCATAACAGTAGCAAAATTACAGTTATGAAGTAGCAACGAAAATAATTTTATGGTTGAGGGTCACCACAACATGAGGAACTGTATTAAAGGGTTGCAGCATTAGGAAGGTTGAGAACCACTGTCTTAGGCGATTCTCTTGCCTCAGCCTCCCGAGTAGTTGGGACTACAGGCGCAAGTCTCTTGCCTCCGCCTTCCAAGTAGCTGGGACTACAGGGCCCGGCCACAATGCCCGGCTATTTTTTTTTTCTATTTTGCAGTTCAGCCAAGGCCGGATTTGAACCTGCCACCTTTGGTATATGGGGCCTGCGCTCTACTCAATGAGCCACAGGCACTGCCCAGAAGCATACTTTTTTAAAGCATGTCTGTTTATATTATTTGAACACTGTAATGTATTACAAAAATACGTTATAGTGGTACTATCTATACAATAACTATTTGAAAGAAAAAACAATTGTTTATGCCTACAACTTTTCTGAGGGGATTTGAGGGAACAGCCTTGTTTTATAATTGACAATATTTTTGTTAGCAGTTAGAATGACTGCCCTCTTGACACTGCTTCTCCCAATTTGCTTTCAATAACTGTTCAGTAAATGAGTTCATTTGAATTCAGCTTCATCCCAGTTAGTCCACACTGCTTGTAGTAGTCAACTTTAAAATTATACCTTTATCAATGAAAAGGATCCCATAGGCTGATAACAGAAATCTCAGGGATGACTTAGTCTGCTTCAGATACATGAGGAAAGAGCAGTTCAGCAAGAGTAGTACTTACTCTATTCGCTTTATAGAGTAAGGCTAGTTCTTTTTGTAGGAGTGAATTTTATATGAAAAGTAAGTCAGTTCATTATAAGTTTTGAAGTTTTTCAGTTATATTTTTGTATGTTATATCTTCTTTTTTTTTTTTTTTTTTTTTTGAGACAGTCTGACAGCAAACTCAAAGTCTTGGGCTTAAGCAATTCTCTTACCTCAGCCTCCCAAGTAGCTGAGACTACTGGTACCTGCCACAATGCCCTGCTATTTTTTGTTGCAGTTGTCATTGTTGTTTAACTGACTTGAGCTGGATTCCTTCGAACCCTCTACCCTCGGTGTATGTGGCTGGTGCCCAACCCGCTGAGCAACAGGCGCCGCCTTGTATGTAGTATCTTTGGGTACATCTCAAAATAGGGATTTTTTTTGAGACAGAGCCTCAAGCTGTCACCCTGGATAGGGTGCTGTGGCATCACAGCCCACAGCAACCTCCATTTCCTGGGCTCAAGCGAGTCTCTTGCCTCTGCTTCCCAAGTAGCTGGGACTACAGGTGCCCACCACAACGCCCGGCCAACTTTTGGTTGCAGCCATCATCATTGTTTGGCAGGCCCGGGCTGGATTTGAACCCGCCAGCTCAGGTGTACGTAGCTGGTGCCTTACCCTGCTGAGCCACAGGCGCCGAGCCTCAAAATAGGGATTTAAAATAAAAATTGTTTCCAGAAAGTATTAATGCTATTGTAACCTTAAGCGTAGAGTTTGATAACTAACTGGATTTTTTTTTTTAATTTTTAACAAGTGAACAGTTTATTAAGAATTAAACAAAGGTATGATGTGATAGAGTACAAGCAAGACACTCAAGATAGGTATAATAGTACCACTCACACACAAACTTTAATTTCACCTCAAAAAAAATTGTTTTTTTTTTTTTTTTTTTTTTTGAGACAGAATCTTCCTATGTTGCCCTCAGTAGAGGGCTGTGGCTTCATAGTTCACAGCAACCTCTAAGTATTGGGATTAAATGATTCTCTTACCTCCGCCTCTTGATTAGCTGGGAGTACAGGAACCCACCACAATGCCCAGCTATTTTTTTTTTTTTTTTGTTGTTGTTGTTTTAGCAGGCCTTGGCTAGGTTTGAGCCCACCAGCCCTGGTGCATGTGGTTGGCGCCTTATTCCCGGAGCTACAGGCGCCCAGCCTGGATATGTTACTGTTTTATGACAAAAACTCTAAAAGGCAAGCAGAATATTTTACTACCTCTAGGGGCCATTTTCTTCTCTTTCTTTCTTTTTTCCTTTCTTTTTTTTTTTTTGAGACAGAGCCTCAAACTGTCACCCTGGGTAGATTGCTGTGGCATCACAGCTCACAGCAACTTCCAATTCCTGGGCTCAAGCGAGTCTCTTGCATCTGTCTTCCAAGTCACTGGGACTACAGGCACCTGCCACAATACCCGGCCATTTTTTTGGTTGCAGCCATCGTCGTTTGGTGGGCCCGGGCTGGATTCGAACCTTCCAGCTCAGGTGTACATGGCTGGTGCCTTAGCCTGTTTAGCCACAGGCGCTGAGCATTTTCTTTCTTTCTTTTCTTTGAGACAGAGTCTAAAGCTGTCACCCTGGGTAGAATGCCATGGCGTCGTCATAGCTCACAGCAACCTCCAACTCTTGGGCTCAAGTGATCCTCTTGCCTCAGTTTTTGTATTTTTAGTAAAGATAGGGTCTCACTCTTGCTCAGGCTTGTCTCGAACCCGTGAGCTCAAGCAGTCCACCCGCCTCCTCAATCAGTCTGCTTGCCGGCTTCCCAGTGTGCTAGGATTGCAGGCATGAGCTACTATACCTAGCCTTTTTCCTTCTTTGAATATTAGAGCATTTACCCTCCTTTTCTGATAATTATAACTCTCAGTGTTTACAAAAGATTTCTAGATTTTTGACTTGGCACCTATGGCTCAAGTGGCTAAGGCACCAGCCACATACACCTGAGTGGTGTATGAATCCGCCTGGATTCGAAGCCCGGGCCCACAAAATAACGATGGCTGCAACCAAAAAATAGCTGGGCGTTGTGGCAGGCACCTGTAGTCCCTGCTACTTGGGAGGTGGAGGCAGGACCCTTGCTTGAGCCCAGGAGTTGGAGGTTGCTGTGAGCTGTGATGTCACAGCACTCTCCCTAGGGCGACAGTTTGAGGCTCTGTCTAAAAAAAAAAAAAAAAAAAGATTTCTAGATCAGAAAGATTTCTATGTTCAGATTTCTGGATTCTGATCAGAATCTACAGGAGAGGGGAAAGGGAAATGTCAATCACTTAATATTCAGTAGATGCCCAGTAAATGCAGGTGTTAATAAAATTTTGGTGCATTAAAACAATGAGACAATGAGTGGAATAAAATTTCACTTTTTTTTTTTTTTTTTGCGGATTTCGGCCAGGGCCAGGTTTAAACCCACCACCTCTGGAACATGGGGCTGGCGCCCTACTCCTTTGAGCCACAGGCACCATATTTTTTTTTTTTTTTTTTTTTTTTTTGGCCAGGGCCAGGTTTGAATGGAATACAATTTCAAAGTATCACTTATATATATGTATATATATTTTTTGTGGGTTTTGGCTGGGGCTGGGTTCGAACCTGCCACCTCCGGCATAGGTGCTGGCACCCTACTCCTTTGAGCCACAGGTGCCGCCTATTTTTTTATTTTTGTAGTTTTTTGTTAGAGACAGAGTCTCACTTTATCACCTTCGGTACAGTGCTATGGCATCACAGCTCACAGCAACCTCTGATTCTTGGGCTTAGGCAATTCTCTTGCCTTAGCCGCTCGGACTACAGGCGCCTGCCACAATGCCTGGCTATTTTTTGTTGCAGTTTGGCTGGGGCTGGGTTCAACCTGCCATCCTCAGTATATGGGGCCGGCGCCCTATTTTTGTTTTTGTTTTTTTTTTTTTTTGAGACAGAGTTTCATTATGTTGCCGTAGGTAGAGTACCATGGTGTTACAGCTCATAGCAACCTCCACTTCCTGGGCTTAGGTGATTCTCTTGCCTCAGCTTCCCGAGTAGCTCAAACTACAGGCTCCCGCCACTGCGCCCGGTTATTTTTTTGTTGCAGTTTGGCTGGGGCTGGGTTCAACCTGCCACCCTCAGTTTATGGGGCCGGCACTCTACCCACTGAGCCACAGGTACCGCCCTAAAGTATAGTTTTGTTTTTTTTTTTGAGACAGAGCCTTAAGCTGTCACCCTGGATAGAGAGCTGTGACATCACAGCTCACAGCAACCTCCGATTCCTGGGCTCAAGGGAGTCTCTTGCCTCCGCCTCCCAAGTAGCTGGGACCACAGGCGCCCACCACAATGCCCGGCCATGTTTTGCTTGCAGCCGTCATTGTTGTTTGGCGGGCCGGGGCTGGATTCAAACCCGCCAGCTCAGGTGTATGTGGCTGGCGCATTAGCCCGTTGAGCCACAGGCGCCGAGCCCAAGCATGTATTCTTAAAGACATACACTTAAGCTTTCCCCCTAAGACTGACTTTTCCTTGGAGAAATTTTTATTGTCAATGGATTTCATCCATCCGTTTATGAATAAGTTGTAAAGTGGGTGAGATGGAAAATTAGCGTTTTGATCCTTGCAGTAGTCTAACTCATAAATTCTTCCACATGGGACCATAAGACCTTAATACATATAATGGAATCTGTTAGGAGATTTCTAATGCGCTGTGGATCTTCATTTCTTGGATTGTGCTTTTTTGGGTTGAAGGAGTGTAGGTAGTAGTCTTTTGTGTGCTAGTCTCAACATTTTCATTTGGACCATTTCTAATGTTCTCGTTTGTTTGTATTTGGTTGCCATAACCAAGTACCACCGACTAAGTGGCTTAAATAACAAATTTTTTTTTTTTTTGCCGTTTTGGAGGTATTAAATTCGGGATCTGGGGGTTACCAGAGGGTTGGATGTTTCCTAAATCCTTTCCTTGGCTTGCAGATGGCCAACCTCTTCATAGGATCTTTTTCTTTTCTCTGGGCTTGGCATCCTTGGTGTCTCATCCCTTGTAAAAAGAAATGTGGGCACCACTTTTAAGGACACAGTCTTATGGAGTTGGACCCACTGAAATACCTTCACTTTAAGTTAATCGCCTTTAAAGACCTTATCTCCAAATACTGCTGCATTCTGAAATATTGGAGGTTGGGACTTCAATACATGAATTTGGGTTGGGGCACACATAGTTCAACCTATAACCTTATTACACAGGAAAGGAAGATGGAATGAAAATCAGATGGCACATTTAAAACGAGTGGAGTGGGCTCAGCGCCTGTGGCTCAGCGGGCTAAGGCGCCAGCCACGTACACCTGAGCTGACGGGTTTGAATCCAGCCTGGGCCCACCAAACGACGACGGCTGCAACCAAAAAATGGCCGGGCATTGTGGCGGGCGCCTGTAGTCCCAGCTAACTGGGAGGCGGAGGCAAGAGCCTCGCTTAAGCCCAAGAATTGGAGGTTGCTGTGAGCTGTGATGTCATGGCACTCCATCCAGGGTGACAGCTTGAGGCTCTGTCTCAAAAAAAAAAAAAAAAATAGTGGAGTGGAACTTTGAAATATCACTCTTTACCTTTTTTCAAATCATGAATGAACTCTTGTCATTAGCTAGTCATACTTTATTCATTAAGAGCTGGAATTAATGTCCCAGCGAGGTGACTTACACCTATAATCCTAGCAGTCTGGGAGACTGAGTCAAGTTGATTGCCTGAGCTCATGAGTTCCAGACCAGCCTGAGCCAGAGTGAGACCTCATCTCTAAAAATAGCTGGGCATTGTGGCAGGCGCCTACAGTCCTAGCTACTTGGGAAGCTGAGGCAAGAGGATTACTTAAGCCCAAGAGTTTGAGGTTGCTTTGAGCTGTGATGCCCCGGTACTCTACCCAGAGTGACAAAGTGAGACTCTGTCTCAAAAAGAAAAAAAAAAATACTGGCTTGGTGACTGTAGCTCAGTGGCTAGAGTGCCAGCCACATACCACCCGAGCTGGTGGGTTCGAATCCCAGCTCGGGCCTGCCAGACAACAATGACAACTACAGCCAAAAAATAGCCAGGCGTCGTGGTGTATGTCTGTAGTCCCAGCCACTTGGGAGGTTGAGGCAAGAGAATTGCCTAAGCCCAGGAACTGGAGGTTGCTGTGAGCTGTGTGACACCATGGCACTCTACTGAGGGTGGTAAAGTGAGACTCTGGCTCCCCCCCCCCCCCAAAAAAAAAATTTATAAATACATTGCAGAAACAAATAGGTGATTTTTTTAGTTTGTTTCTAGACATAATTTTCAGTATATAACTTCTCTTTTTCATGAGGTACTTTTTTCAAATTTTATTGTTTTTATTTTTTGTAGAGACAGAGTCTTAGTTTATCACCTTCGATAGAGCGCCATGGCATCACTCTGCTCACAGTAAACTCCAAATCCTGGGTTTAGGCTATTCTCTTGTCTCAGCCTCCCAAGTAGCTGGGACCACGGGCGCCCGCCACAATGCCTGCCTATTTTTTTGGTGCAGTTTGGCCAGGGCTGGGTTTGAACCCACCACCCTTGGTATATGGGGCCGGCGCCTTACTGTGAGCCACAGACACCACCCTAAATTTTAATTTTAATTTTTTAATTTTTTAGGGGAACATTCCATGACCATGGGTAGAGTGCGGTGGCCTCTTAGTTCTCAACAACCTCAAACTTTGGCGTTCAAGTGATTGCATTGCCTCAGCCTCCCCAGTGGCTGAGATACAGTTACCGACCACACTACCCAGCTAGTTTTTATATATTTTTTCCCTTTTTTTTTATTAAATACATGTATTTTATTATTCTTCATTACATTATTTCCCCCCGACCCCCAGTTGTAAGACAGAATTTACAGAAAAGAATACAGAAAACACTAAAGCTTAGTTTTTGTCTTTTTAGTAGAGATAGGGGTCTTGCTTAAGGGATCCATCCTGCTCAGCCCCCAATGTGCTAGGATTACAGACCTGAGGCACCATTCTGGGCCTACTTTTTTATTTTAAATGATAAACATTAGTTTTTTTTGGAGACAGTCTCAAGCTGTTGCCTTGGGTAGAGCACTATGGTGTCACAGCTCACAGCAACCTCCATCTTGAGCTCAAGCGATAGTCTCATGCCTCAAATTGTCTATTTTCAGTAGAGGCAAGGTTTTGCTTTTGCTCAGGCTGGTCTTGAACCCATGAGCTCAAGTAATCCACCCACTGTGGGCTCCCAAAGTGGTGGGATTACTGGTGTGAGCCACTTTGCCAGGCCTTAGATGATAAACTTTTAATTTTTGTTATTTTAAATTCTCTGGAGCGTTTTGTGAATTTTTTTTTTTTAATTTACAAAAACAATTTATTTCTTCACTTTGAGTTATTGGACCTATAATTTTAAAGAGTTTTCAACAAAAAGATGTTGGAAAAATATTTATCAGCAGTTTAATATTTAAAATTAACTAAAATATTTGCTAAAAGAGAATAATAAAATTCCTTTATTCTAAAATACTTTTAGTTTTCTTTTTTTTCAAGTTTTCATTTTTTACTTTTCACAAGACTTCTAAATGTAATGCAGATAGAGAAATAGAACTGAATGCCTGCCTGAAGTTTTGTGATGTGTAGTATACTTTGATAAGGTACACTTTTTTTTGGAGTGGGATTGGGACATAAGGTCTCATTCTGTTGCCATCACAACTCACTGCAACTTCAATCTTCAGGCCTCCAGCGGTACTCCTGCTTCAGCCTCCCAAAGTGAAAGGATAATAGGCATGAGCCGCTACGCACAGCCTGACAATCTTAAAACTTAATTGCTTCATGAAATTTTTTTTTTTTCTTCCATGTTCCCCCATTCACAATATAGACTAGGCATGGGGTGTGGGCTGGGGTGTACATAGGGTAGGTTTACTCTGCTGTTTCTTTCTATACAGTCAGTGTAAGAACACAGCGTGTGGTAAGCACCAGGAGATCTTCATTAATGTTGTATTGGACTTCATCTCAGGTTTTTCAGATTGTATCAGGGAATCTCTCCCTTAACCTTTATGATCATTTTCACGTTCATTGTGAGTTATTATTTTGGAGTCAGTCTCACTCTGGTGTCCTAGGCTAGAGTTACCAGGGCCTCAACCTAGTCATAGCAACCTCAAACTTTTGGCTTCAAGGGATCCTCCTGTCTCAGCCTACGAAGTAGTTGGGATGACAGGCACCCCACTATGACCCCCCCCATCATAACCTTTGGGTAATTTTTCTATTTTTAGTAGAGACAGGGTCTTGTTCTTGTTCAGGCAGGTCTTGAACTCCTGAGCTCAGGTAGTCTACCCACCCCAGCTTCCCATAATGTGTACAGTGATATTCTTGATCATTTGTTAAAATTTCACTTAGAGGTTATTATGCAGTTGTACATATAAAGCCTTATGCTAATTTGTTATTAGTAAATTTAGATATTGTCATGTTTAGAAATTTTGACTTAGGAAGATTGACAAATAGCCTAAGGTCTATATGGAAATGAGAACAGTTACCCCATTGACTTCTGCCTTATTTAAAAAAAAATTATGAATTTAATATGTTCAGATTCTGATCTGGTCTGATCCCCAAATCTATTGATACTGTTGAGACAGCCTCTGGAAAAATTAAAGGCAGAATGGAGAAGAGTAGTTTCTAAAGTATTTTTAAGACTTATTTGTGATGATTGTTATTACAAAAAACATTTTATTATGGAAATTTTCATACATTAAGTAGAAGAGTACACTTCTTTGTATCAATATATACAGCCTCAGCATTTACAAACATGGGGACAACCTTGTTTCAAATATAACCTATCAACCTTCCCTGGTACATTTTAAAACAAAGTCCAGATGTGTCTTTCTTTTACAACATCATAACTGCCATACCATTACCACATCTAAAATGATTATTCTTTAATGCCGTTTAATAAAATATCCAGCTTTTATGTTCACATTTTTGCGTTTTCATACTTTTTCTTTTTAAGGTTGATTTTTAAGTAGGGAGCCATGCTTAGGTCCATACATGTATTTGATGGATTATTAATTGCCGTTATTTGTTGGAGAAACCAGAATATTTGATTTGGGCCTATGATCTAAATTTGGTAGATTACTTCTCCTACTTGTGCTTTAACTTGTTCCTCTAATTTGAATTTCCTACTATTGGTAGAGTTAGATCAGATTTCAAATTTCCATTTCTGGTCAGGGCAAGAATATACATCATACATGTACTCTGTACTTTTTATGAAAAATAATCAACTTTAAGTTTATAATTTTAGTTTTGACAAATGTGAAAAATAGTATAACCACTACAATCCCAAAATACACCCAGTTAGCCAGAAAATTCCTTTTTGCCTCTTGTAGTCATCACCTTCCCCTAATGATTTTTTTTCTCTGTAGTTTTGCCTTTTCTAGATTTTTCCTTATAAATGGAGTCTTATAGGAGTAAGTTAATTGTACTTTAAAGGAGATCATTTTTGGCCAGGAGCTACAGGTCTAATTCCTTCCATTTTTGTATGACAGGGACTTGCCATGAGGTGTTGAAGCCTTGTTTCACTGAGTTGGAGAGACTGGACCTAAATGGCGCAGCATGACTTTGCTCCAGCCTGGCTTAATTTTCCTACTCCACCATCATCAACAAAGGTACTCTTTCCTGCATCTCTTTTTGTCTGCCTCTCTTTCATTCATGTTCTACACAAATGAAATTAAAGTGTGAAGGCTTAGTATCTTTACAGAGAAGTACATTTATATTAAGTTATTTCATACTTAATTGGTTTTATTAAGTCAGTTTTCAATATATCATCGACATGCTAAACCATTTACTTTCAAGTTGTCTTTTATGTTAGTGTTTCACAAATTTTAATTCATACCAGATAACCTGGAACATTACTTATTATACATACTACCTTTTTCTATATTGTTTTTTTACTGTCTTATGTTGATTGCCTTTTTAAGTAATAATGCTGTCCAACATGCATGGTGTACTTTATTTGCAAAGTGCTTTGCCAAACATTATCTAATTTGAGCATAATTTCAAGAACATAGTGATTTAGAATTATTCTTCATCCTTGCGATACTCATTTTAAATATTGACCTCCTTTATCTACTTGGGCAAGTGAAATGGTTGAGTTACAGAGAGTAAAGGGAGCACAGGGAGGGATGGAGGTGATTTTGTCAGGGCTATAAAGCTGTCTGCCTCTTTTGATATGATACCCAGGTGTTAAGCTCCCTTAATTGCTAGCTCATGGCTCTATTGTTTCCAGCAATGCTCCAGGGCATTCAATAGGAGTAGGCATGGGTTTGGGGGCCAGTCTTCTGAGGTTTGTTCTAACCCCATTAGGGCTCCTTTTAGGTCTTTCCTAGTTCTTTCTGAATTAGTTAGCCTTGTTCAGCTTATCTCTCTTCATTGAAAGGAGATAACAGGCTCCTGTTTTCTCACCATCAGAATCTCCATTGTTTCTGAAAACTTCCTTAGCCTTGACTTTTTCCACCTTATTTTAAGTAAAGTCATTTCCTTTGAGGTCTATTTCTCACCCTGGTCAAAATCTCAGAGCCATTTTTCCAAAGTACAGCTTGCCTCTCTGGGTGGAGCTTCTGTCCTGTGTAGGTCTTTCTTTCCAGTGTTGTAACTAGGGCGAGGGCAGTGGAGCCTACCTTTGAATCTGGTGTAGAGCCCTTACCTGTGTGTGTGAGAGGGGCAAAGGAAAGGAACCCTAATTTCTTGACTGCACTCACCATACATTTAACTCTTCATTTTGAGATTTGAGGGGATGAGAAATGCTGGGAGCTTGCCCCTATGAGTAATCTGTATGCCTTGTTAGGAACTGAAAGGAGGGAAACCCATCTACTTGAGTCAGTGGATTGTAGCTCAAGTACCACAGGACTCTCTAAGTACTGAATGTGTGTGTATTTCTAAATAAGCACTAGTAAAAACCATTAAAAACAAATGTAAATGACATACCACGTGAGCTGGCCGCTATAGATCCCGAAATGGGCAGATTGGGGTACCCTTACTGTGTCAGGACAAAAAATGTGAAACCTGCTGCGCGCGTGGTGGCTCACGCCTGTAATCCTAGTACTCTGGAAGACCGAGGCGGGCGAATTGCTTGAGCTCAGGAGTTCGAGACCAGCCTGAGCAAGAGCTAGACCCTATCTCTAAAAATAGCTGGGCATTGTGGCCGGTGCTTGCAGTCCCAGCTACTTGGGAGGCCGAGGCAAGAGAATCGCTTGAGCCCGAGAGTTTGAGGTTACTGTGAGCTATGACACCATGATATTCAACCCTAGGGCAACTGAGTGAAACTCTTAATTAAAAAAAAAAAAAAGTCCATGTCAGGGCGGCGCCTGTGGCTCAATGGAGAAGGGCCCTGGTCCCATATGCTGGAGGTGGCAGGTTCAAACCCAGCCCCAGCCAAAAAAAAAAAAAGTCCATGTCAGCCCTGGGATGGGATTCCCTCAAGAGGATAGAGCATAGCTCTCACCCCTGAGGGTTAGGGGTTTAGCTCCAATTATATAACAACTGAAAAATAACAGAATGCTAGTGATATGTTCTTCTCCTTATAAAACTCCCATTCTCACTGTACAAAAGTCAAATTGAGGTTAATGCAGATCAAAGGGCAGTAAATGAAATAATGGTTCCTTTGCATCCAGTACCCACAACAGCCCTTATATTCTCATATCTTAGATTCCTCCTGAAGCCCAATATTACTCAGCTGTAGATTTGAGCGATGCTGTCTTTACTATTTTCACCCAGAGTCTGAGCCACTTTTTGCTTTTGAATGGACAGATCCTGACACTAGGCATTATACCCATTTAATGTGGGGATTGTAGTACCCCAGGAATTCTGACACAGTCCTGGAATTTTTGAGACTGCTCTGAGTAAACTTACCAGAGAGCTGAACACAGCGCCTCTGAGTGTCTTTATTCAGTATGTAGATGAATTATTAATCTGTGGCCCTTCATATAAATCTTAAATTGAGGACACTAGACAGGTATTACATTTCCTTAAGGAGGAAAGATTTAAGGTGTCAAAGGAAAAGGCTTAAATGTACAAAGTTGAAATTAGTTACTTGGGCTTGTCCTTTTTCCCTGGTGAGAGGAGACTTTCACGTGAGAGAGTCAAGATAGTTTTTCCTCACTATTACCTCTATAAAAGAAAAAAAAATGCTTAAGAGAGTTCTTGGGAATGACAGAGTACTGTCAGATATGGGTTTCTTGATATAGAGAGTTTGCTAAGACCTTACATGATTCTTTAAAGGGGGAAGATGTGGTAGGACTGACATGGGGTAAAGAATAGGAAAAGGCTTTCCAAACCTTAAAACAGATCCTTTTGAGTATACTTGATTTAAGACACTGAAACTTCTGTAGGTTACTTTTGCTTTCTGTTTATGCTGCCTGTGCTGCTTCAGTTTTATTTTCAGTTTCCACACCCTTTTGCTTTCTATTACCACCGTTTCTTGGTTGAACTTTGTAGCTCAGCCAAGTAATGGAACCAGATCAGCTGGGTTTGGGGAACTGGGACACCCTTCCTTTCCCATGCAAACAATTGGATAGTCTTTGACATTTATCCTAAGGACACATAACAAATGAAGAAACATTTTCTCAAGAAAATCAACTAAAACTTGGTAAGAATTTCTTTTTTTTTTTTTGAGACAGAGTCTCACTAAGTATGTCGCCCTCAGTAGAGTGTTGTGACATCACAGCTCACAGCAAACTCAAACCCTTGGGCTTAAGCGATTTTCTTGCCTCAGCCTCCCAAGTAGCTGAGACTACAGGCTCCAACCACAACACCTGGCTATTTTTTTGTTGCAGTTGTTTAGCTGGCCTAGGCCGGGTTCAAACCCGCCACCTTCTGTATGTGGCTGGCGCCGTAACCACTGTGCTACAGGCACAGAGCCAATTTGGTAAGAATTTCTATTACTGGTCTTCTAATAACCTCCTTTACTTTTTCTCTGGAGATAATGTATTTTAAAAACTTGGAGGGAGGGCGACACCTGTGGGCTCAAGGAGTAGGGTGATGGCGGGTTCAAATCTGGCCCCCGCCAAAAACTGCAAAAAACCAAAAAAATCTTAGGGGGTTTTGAAGTCTTTTCATACGGTGGACTTATTTTGAAGACTTACTTTTCAAATAAATGAGGTTTTGGATGGCACATGGCTAAAATTTCATGAGTAGTGTGAACTTTATAATATTGTTATGTATCAGGAGGCACTAATTTAAAAAATATTTATTTTCTTTCTTTGTTTTTATACAGCTTGATAAGAAATGTTTAATTTAGGCTCCGCACCTGTATGTAGCTCAACGGCTAGGGCACCAGCCATGTACACCGGAGCTGGCAGGTTCAAATCCAGCCTGGGTCTGTCAAACAATGACAACTGCAGCCAAAAAATAGCTGGGTGTTGGGGCGGGCACCTGAAGTCCCAGCTACTGGGGAGGCTGAAGCAAGAGAATTGCTTAAGCCCATAGAGTTTGAGGTTGCTGTGAGGTGTGACGCCACGACACTCTACCCAGGGCGACACAACTTTTTTGACTCTGTCTCAAAAAAAAAAGAAAAAGAAATATCAATATCAGGCAGAAGGTACTCTAATAAAAGTTTTTTTTTTTTTTTTTGAGACAGAGCCTCAAGCTGTCACCCTGGGTAGAGTGCTGTAGCATCACAGCTCATAGCAACCTCCAATTCCTGGGCTCAAGTGAGTCTCCTGCCTCCACCTCCCAGGTAGCTGGGACCATGGGCTCCTGCCACAACGCCCTGGCCATTTTTTGGTTGCAGCCATCTCTAATAAGTTTTTTAATAAAGAGTTTGACAACATACAAAGATAGAATAGTTTTTACAGATATATTTACAAACCCCCAGAACTATTATAGAGCATTTAAATTATCATGTGTTTTCCAATTCTACTAAGAATAAAGCCCTTGAAGCAGAGTAGAGTGCTAGAAAATGGGGTTTTTGTATGGATTATGTACCACTAGTGAGTTTTTTAAAACTAGTAGTCTGACTGTGGAGTGGGAAATACCACTATGTTTCTTTTGATAAAAGTCATAATATGGGCTCAGCACCTGTAGCTCAAGCGGCTAAGGTGCCAGCCACGTACACCTGAGCTGGTGGGTTCGAATCCAGCCCGGGCTCGCCAAACAACAATGAGAGCTGCAACCAAGAAATGGCCGGGTGTTGTGGCGGGCACCTGAATCGCTTGAGCCCAAGAGTTGGAGGTTGCTGTGATCTGTCATGCTAGGGCACTCTACCCAGGGCGACAGCCATTTGAAGGCCATTTCCTTTGTAACAGGAGCTTTTAGTTGGCCTTTCTTATAATTTTGGCTAGTATGCAGACATAAAACAACTACAGGTGATCATAAATTCACCCGTTAACTGTCTACATATTTGCCTCTAAAGAGGAAATGAGCATAGAAGGAGGCCACACAATTAATAATTTAGCTCTTTATTTTCAGAAAATTATATTATCTTTTTAATAACTAACAGTTATTTCTTATCATTTCTGAGATTTTTCTTAGTAATTTATGTTTTTGGTACAGTCAAGCTATGTAGCTACATTCATTTGCTTTGAAAGTAAGTGATGTAGGTGTTTTGGTTGTTTTAGAATATAAGACCTTTGTAGAAATGGCAAAAACAAGCTATTTCCTCTCTTTGTAACATAGAAGAATTTCTATGACCAGGTATGTGGGAAGTTTTTCTGCACACACCAAGTAGTTCACCAGCATACTCCAACGGGGTATCCTGTAATTCATTTAATTCTGACTGATAGGCTCTACCTGGACATAGTGTCAGATCCCACAGGTTGAGTGCTGTGAGGTGTTGAGTCCCATAAGACTGCCCCCACTTCAGATGTCAGTTGCAAGTCTGGGACACCTGTACTTTGTCATCGTCGTCTTTTTTTTTTTTTTTTTTTTTGGGGGATGGTAGGATTTTATTAGACAGAAAAGAATACAGGAGTAAAAAAGCACCAGAGCTGCTGGCAAAGGGGAAGACCTAAGTTGGAAGTTCCTCCCATGGACCCTTTGTCTAGGGGTCTATATTACCTTGTGGCCAGGACTTGGTAGGTGGAAAAACATCTTTTCAAAGTTAATGAGTACATTAACAAATGAATGAATGCAGTCTCTTCTCTACCTGGGTAAGGTTATCAGGTCCTTGCAGTTTTTATCTCTGGGAAGGGATTAGGGTGTGTGCTCCCTACTCTGGGTGTAATCACCCAAAACTAGTCACGCTGCTTTGTTCATGACCTTGCTATAGCCCAGAGGATGTGGCCCGGAAAGGGCAGCCTGTTTGTGCCTTAGAGAGGGGGGTCTGATTTCTGAGCTAACCTGGGCCTAGAGAATAAGGGAGAGTGGGGGAGGGGGACAGTCCCCGTGTCAGTGGGACACACTTGTACCTAGCTACAAACTAGGGTTTCTGTGACTCTCCTTGGGATTGATTAATTGAGTAGGATTGCTGTTAGAACTCAGGAAAACACTTGATCTTTGCCAGTTTTTTTTTTTTTTTGATCTTTGTCAGTTTATTATAAAAGATAACTGATGGATAGGGTGAGCTATTGTGTGGGGGTGGGTACATGGAGCTTCCATGCCCTGTCTGCTTGTACTACCCTCCCACCACCACCTTGTGTTCTGTTGATCAGTGGGTGGGGCTGAGAGTTCACCCCTCTAATCACTTAGTCTTTTTGGTGACTTGCACTGTCTGCCGGCTAGCTGTTTGCCCCATCTTTAGCATAAAGTCCTTTGTTTTTTGTTATCACATGGGTTAACTATGAATGGCAAAAGATACTCCTATGACTGTAAAATTTTCAAGAGTTTGAAAAAGAAGCCCTGTGATAGGAGTCTGGGCTAGGAGTTGTTTTATGTCTGCACATGTGAAATATATTTCATGTTACTGCACACAATGCCAAAACAGAAAGCAGTTCTAAAAATTACTTTGTCTTCTGCAGTGCTCTCTACTTAAAATGTACAGCAAGCTTGAGTTTCCTTTATCTAATATATTTAGGACTTTGAAGTGTTTTGGATTTTTTCAAATTTTGTAATATTTGCCCTGTACCTGTTGAGCATCCTAATCTGAAAGTCCAAATGCATTTCCTTATAGCATCCAAAAGTTTCAGATTTTCTTTTAATTCCACTATGGAAAAAAGAATAGACATTTTAAGAAGTAATCTCAAAGTGTAAGAAACTCTTTCATCATTACCCAAGACCTTGGAATTGATTACAATCAATTCATGTCCCTTAGTAACTGTCTTGTGTTTTTTTTCTTGTAGTTCAAAGTGTTAGCAGACAAAGAGGGTCCGGCCGCCTGTCACTGTCAGCTAATATTCAGAGACAGGGTTAGGTCTGCTAAACTTTGTCAGAAAACCGGGATTCTGAATACTGAGAGTAGCCTTTCCACAATTGTTCTGTTCTTCTCTTTCCAAAATTATAGTTTTATACATCTGAGTTCAAAGTGAAGACAATGTTAACCTTTATCTTAAACATCAATGGGCAGAATCTGTGATCCATAGTAAACAGTAATCAGTATAATCTGTAACCCAAAGCAGTAGTCCAATTCAAAAGTGAATCCCCTAAATCAGTCTAAACTATTCAAGGTAGGCATGTTTAGGGTGGGAGCTAAATTTATAAAACAGTAAAAATTGGGAGACAGGAAGTGAAGGAAAGGCAGGAGCTAAAACGATCAGACCCCCTGTCATGTGTGCCCTAGTGTGACAAACTCCATCTTATTTTCAGTATATGTGGTTTCAAAAGGGATTAAGAGTTTTTGTTTTTTGAAACAGAGTCTCACGCTATCGCCCGGGGTATAGTGCCGTAGTGTCACAATTCACAGCAACCTCGAACTCCTGGGCTTAAGCAATTCTCTTGCCTCAGCCACCGGAGTAGCTAGGACTGCAGGTGCCTGCCACAACGCCCAGATATTTTTTTTATTGTTGTTTCAGTTGTCATTGTTTTAGCTGGCTTGGGCCAGGTTCAAAACCACCTCCCTGGGTGTATGTGGCCGTCACCCTACCTACAGAGCTACAGGTATTGCCAAGAGATTCTTGATCATTTACTATTATGCTGAGGTATACCTCTAGGCATACTGGCAGTTCTTTTTTTAAATTTTTTTTTCCCCAGAATCTCACTATGTCACCCTGGGTAGAGTGCCATGGCATTACAGCTCACAGCAACCTCAAACTCTTGGGCTTAAGAGTTTCTCTTTCCTCAGCCTCCCACTAGCTGGGACTACAGGCACCCACCACAACGTCCAGGTATTTTTTTGTTGCAGTTGTTTAGCTGGCCCAGGCCAGGTTCGAACCTGCCACCCTCAGTGTATGTGGCTGGCGCTGTAACCACTGTGCTGTGGGCGCTGAGCCACTGGCAGTTCTTGTAACAGTATATTCATTTTTTTAAAAAAGAGGCTCTGTTGTCCAGGCTGGAGTACAATGCTTGATCATAGCTCACCTGTAACCTAGAACTTCTGGGCTCAAGTCTTCCTCCCACATCAGCCTCTCAAGTACCTGAGACTACAGGTATATGCCATGCTCAGCTAACTTAAAAATTTTTTTATTTTGTGAAGATGAGGTCTCACTTTTTGCCTAGGTTGGCCTTACAAAATCCTTGGCCTCTCAATGTGTTGTTGTTAGGGCTTGAGTCACAACACCCAGCCCATAATACTTTGAAACAACTCTTATGCAAACAGTGTAGAATTGAGAAAATTATTCTTCATTAAGTATTTAATCAGGTACTATTAAATTTTGCCCATGATATGTGTTGAAAAAGATGCATTGTAGTGACAAAATTCTTCTAGACAATAGAATTTTATAGTTTAATGGTATATCTTAGCAATTGTTCACTGTCACCTTATTTTATACATGAGTTATTTGGAGAGTTAATTGACTTGTTCTCACATAGCTAAGTAGTCTGAACCTTGATTAGAATCCAGGATGCTCTTCTGTGTTTTCCATAGGACTCATTGGAATTCTGTAAAATTATTGAAATTTCAATTCATTGACTATAAAAATGGACTTGAAGTTAGGGAATGGAGATTTATATTGATTAAGCTACTGAAATCACTTTTTGTTAGGGAATCTTATATTTGTCCCATTCCTTCTTGTGTATAGGTCACTTTAATTTGCTCCTTGTCTCTCCCTCAGCTCCCAGTTGGTCTCATCTATCCTTTTTAGTGGGTTTAGTTTTTTTCCAGGCCTGCATGGATGCTTATGAGTTTCCTGCTTACCTTATTACTTGCTTTTTCTTCTTTTGTTGTTTTATAAAGCTTATAAATAAAAATTGTCAACATTTGAAAGTTAGTTACAAAACATTAAAAACACCTCTTAATCTAGTCTTCATAAAAATGGTAACTTATGAGCTGGGTGTGGTGGCTCAGGCCTGTACCCTGCACTCTGGGAGGCCAAGGCAGGTGGATCATCTGAGCTCAGGAGTTCTAGACTAGCCTGAACTCCTAGAAGGAGGCCCCATCTCTACTAAAAATAGAAAAAACTAGCTGAGTGTTACAGCAGATGCCTATAGTGCTGGCTACTAGGGAGGCTAAGGCAGGGGGATATCTTGAGCCGAAGAGCTTGAGGTTGCTGTGAGTTATCACACTATGGCACTCGATGCAGGGCACAGAGTAAGACTCTTGTCTCAAAAAAAAAAAAAAAAATACTAACCTGCAATTAAGATTGATAATTGTTAGTGTGTGTTGAAATCCCTAATACTTTCTAGAAAATTAATTAACTCTCTTGATTAAACTTAATGGTGATGGTTTTTATTCTTAAAATTTGGAACTGCCTATTCTAAATTCTTCAAAATTGCCTATAGAACATGGTTATCAGTTTGAATGCTTAATTAGCAATATTTGAGATTTTTTTCCTTACCTAAAGTGGTTTTAGTGATCACTTTTAGGGATCCTTCTTTCAGTGTGCCTTCTGTTTTATTCTTTCATGTCCTGAAATCATTATTTGTTCTCTCCTGTAGACATTTGTTTGCCCATGTTGTTTCTTGTTTTTAATCTTGTATTGAATAAGTGGAACCAGACATTAATTGTTGTTGCTTTCTTTATTGAAACTTAATGGGCAGGTTTTTTTTGGGGAAAGAGGATGTGAAGTCTTGAATTAAGAGTAAAAACGTTTTCTGGACTGCCCCACTGTAATTTTGAGCTGTGTAGAATTTTAGCCCCATCATGTGGTGAGATTTTAAATTGCATGTGGTTGATTTGGCTTTTGAAGTGTTTGTAGCCCATAGTGAGAAGTAAATAATACAGTAAATTTATTTAGGTAAGTACAACTAAAACAATTTCATGTACCTATGGTGTACCAATATATATATATTTTTTTGTTTTCTTCTGTTTGTATTTAGTCTGTTAAAATGCCAGTTGTGGCTGATTGATTTCACTGTCCATTAAAAGGTCCTAACTTATAGTTTGAAAAGTAACATTTTAGGGCCAGGCCTGGTAGCTCAAACCTATAATTCTAGCACTTGGGAGGCTGAGGCTGGTGGATTGCCTGAGCTTATGGGTTCGAGATCAGCCTGAGCCAGAGCAAGACCTCGTGTCTAGAAATAGCCAGGCGTTGTAGTGGGTGCCTGTAGTCACAGCTGCTTGGGAGCTGAGGTAAGACGATCACTTTAACCCCCGAGTTTGAGGTTGCTGTCAGCTGTGATGTCACGGCACTCTGTCAGGGTAACAAAGAAAAAAAAGGAAATAAAGGTAACATTTTTATAATTCAAAGAACGCTGAACAGAAGTAGTTACAGATACTGAAAAATTTAGACAGCCAGAAAATTCTCTGTTTAAAATTTTTGTTCCTGGCTCGGCGTCTGTGGCTCAAGCATCTAAGGCACCAGCCACGTACACCTGAGCTGGTGGTTTCAAATCCAGCCCGGGCCTGCCAAACAATGACGGCTGTAACCAAAAAATGGCCGGGTGTTGTGGCGGGCACCTGTAGTCCCAGCTACTTGGGAGGCGGAGGCAGGAGACTAGCTTGAGCCCAGGAATTGGAGGTTGCTGTGAGCTGTGATGCCATGGCACTCTATCCAGGATGATAGCTTGAGGCTCTGTCTCAAAAGAAAAAAATAAATCAATAAAATTTTTGTTACCGGCTCGGCGCCTGTGGCTCAACAGGCTAAGGCGCCAGCCACGTACACCTGAACTGGCAAGTTCGAATCCAGCCCAGGCCTGCTAAACAACAATGACGGCTGAAACCAAAAAAAGGCCGGGCGTTGTGGTGGGCGCCTGTAGTCCCAGCTAGTTGGGAGGCAGAGGCAGGAGACTCGCTTGAGCCCAGGAATTGGAGGTTGCTGTGAGCTGTGATGCCATGGCACTCCGTCCTGGGTGACAGCTTGAGACTCTGTCTCTAAAAAAAAAAAAAAGTTTGTTCCCATTGACTTTAACCCTTGTAAGGATGACACAGTAATCTCTGTAAACAGGCTTTAATATATTTTCACAGTAGCAATTATTTATACAAAGAAGGAATACTCCAAAGTCATAGTAGATGAGTAATAGGAAATAGAAAGTAGGGGATTTTTATTATTATTATTGTTTTTTGAGACAGAGTCTCACTTTGTCGCCCTGGGTAGAGTGCTGTAGCGTCACAGCTCACAGCAACTTCCAGCGCTTGGGCTTAGGCAGTTCTCTTGCCTTAGCCTCCCATGTAGTTGGGACTACAGGCGCCCGTCACAATGCCTGGCTATTTTTTTGTTGCAATTCGGCCGGGGCTGGGTTCGAACCCACCATCCTCGGTATATGGGGCCCAGCTCCCTACTCCCTGAGCCACAGGTGCCACACTGGGGGATTCTTTTTTAATTGGATGCAAGATCTGTCTGTATTAATCTTGAATAAGCCTTTTGCTTCAAACTCTTGAGTAGTTGGGTCTATGTATGTATACCACATCACACTGGGCCTTTTCAAACAGACAAAAGTAGTGGAAAAAAAATGTAGTGAAATTCTATGGCAATAAATGCATTTTTATATTTAGATTGAGTGTCCTGTAGTTATCTTTATGGCTAAAGTGTAATAGTACTTTTTTTTTTTTTTTTTCCAGTTTTTGGCCGTGGATGGGTTTGAACCCACCACCTCTGGCATATGGGACCAGTGCCCTACTCCTTTGAGCCACAGGCACCTCCCTAATAGTACTTTTTTGATCTTTTTGTGGCAGTGTTTAAAAAATTGATTAGTGCTTCAGCACCCGTAGTGCAGTGGTTATGGCACTAGCCATGTGCTGGCGGGTTCAAACCCGACCTGGGTTATCTAAACAAGAACAATTGCAACCAAAAAGAAAATTAGCCAGGTGTTGTGGCGGGTGCCTGTAGTCCCAGCTACTTGGAATGCTGAGGCAAGAGAATTTCTTAAGCCCAAGAGGTTTTTTTTTTTTTTTTTGTTTGTTTTTTGAGACAAAGTCTTACTATGTTGCCCTCTGTAGAGTTATGTGGTGTCACAGCTCACAGCAACCTCCAGCTCTTGGGCTTAGGCGATTCTCTTGCCTTAGCCTCCTAAGTAGCCTAAAATAGCCACAATGCCCGGCTATTTTTTTGTTGTTGCAGTTTGGCCGGGACCAGGTTTGAACTCAACACCCTCCGTATGTGGGGCCAGTGCCCTACTCACTGAGCCATAGGCGCCACCCTAGCCTTATATTCTTGACATAGAAGCAAGAATGTTCTGGGATGCTCAGGGCTTGTGGTGTGTTGCCTGTCTCTACAATATATCCATCATCCCTACATATTCTTTGGCCAAATTTAAATTTTCATATGATTGTTACACTTTGTCAGTGACTTTGATGAATCTGACAGATTAGAATCAAAGCTGTCATTAACATTCTGAGCAATAGGGCAAGGTCAGGAAATAAGTTCTGGGAAGGGACAAGTGAAGGATGAGGACAAGTAGATGACTTTTATCCTCAGATAAAAGTTGGGATATGGTCTGAGGCTACTTTGTTATCCATTGCAGTCCAAACAAGGGAGCTTTAACCTGATATTTGCTGTTATTACCTATAATTATGGGGGCAATAGATCAGCCAAGTAGACATTCTGTAGTTCATTCTTTTTTCAGGTGCAAACATAATAAACCGAAGGGTTTGGGATCTGTTGTAAAACTTGATTCAGATTACTATAACATTAGTTTGTTTAAAAAACATGGTAATCACAAAGTAGTTGCAGCCTTAGTTGCCACTCAGTGCCATAACCTAGAACTGCCCAGATATCTTGGTAAGCATATGGCTTTTTTTTTTGTTTGTTTTTTTTTGAGTCAGGATCTCACTCTGTTGCTGAGGCTGGAGTGCAGTATCCTGATTATAGCTCACTATAGCCTGAACCCCCTGGGCTCTAACAATCTTCTTGCGTTAGCCTCCCAAATAGCTAGGACTGTAGGTGTGTCGCACACCTCGCTGATTTTTCATTTTATTTATTTATTTATTTTTTGAGATAGAGCCTTGAGCTATCACCCTGGATAGAGTGCTGTGGCATCACAGCTCACAGCAACCTCCAATTCCTGGGCTTAAGCGAGTCTCCTGTCTCCACCTCCCAAGTAGCTGGGAGTACAGGCACTTGCCACACCGCCTGGCCATTTTTTTTTAGTTGCAGCTGTCATTGTTGTTTGGCGGGCCCGGGCTGGATTCCAACCCGCCAGCTCAGGGGCATGTGGCTGGCGCCTTACCCTGTTGAGCCATAGGTGCTGAGCCTTTCATTTTATTTTGTGTTGAAACAGGGTCTTGCTATGTTGCCTAGGGTTCAGATGATCCTCCTGCCTCAGCCTCTCAAAGAGCATATGATTTTTTATCAGTCAGAATGAGACAAAGATGTGGTGGTCAAGTGTTCAAATGCAGATTTAGGGGCTGCCGTGAATGGCATCAGGCATAACAGGATAGTTAAGTACTTGGCTATGTCCATGTGAAATTTTCTGATTTCAAAGCATAGTGGATGAAGTTGACAGCAATATTGTCACTAAATGTTGTTTAAACCATGCAGTAGTACACTCTGTTCATCTCTGTACCTCCTAGGGTAAGGTATTCTCTCCCCAGGTATTGGAGTTTTACTCTTTCCTAAGTCTGGAAATTGTGGTGTGTTCCAGTTTCAATACCTATTACTGAAAAGTCACCCCTTATACCTAGTCAGCTGTATTTTAGGGTAGCAAATGAGATGACTGGGCTATTTGTTGTTAGTGGTGTCAGAGTCAGTTGAAATAAAAAATATGTAGTCCTTATGGATATTTTATAAGGCAAGGGTCACAGCTTCCATTTTAGCCCACTGTGCTGACCATTCCTTACCCAGAGAAGTTCTTGGGGCTTATTAGCTGCAGTCTTGGCCTCCCAAAGAGCTGTTATTTCAGGCATGAGCTACTTTGTCTGTCCAGGCTTTATGTTTTATGTTTGATTTAATATAGTTTTTTTCATAGATGAGTTTTGATGCCTTGCTCAATATAAGACAGTTCACAGCCAATTATCTTCTAGTACTTCTATGATTTTATTTATTTATTTTTGGCAGTTTTTGGCTGGGGGCTGGGTTTGAACCTGCTGCTTCCAGCATATGGGGCCTGCGCCCTACTCCTTGATTCACAGGCGCCACCCAAGAGCAGAAGGCTTTTTTTTTTTTTTTTGAACCCTGGGTAGAGTGCTCACAGCCACCCCCAACTCCTGGGCTCAAGCGATTCTCCTGCCTCAGCCTCCCAAGTAGCTGGGACTATAGGCACCCACCACAACGCCCAGCTATTTTTTGTTGCAGTCATCATTGTTGTTTGGCGGGCCCAGGCTGGATTTGAACCTGCCAGCTCAGGTGTATGTGGCTGGCACCTTAGGCTCTTGAGCCACAGATGCCGCGCCATGATTTTATTTCTTAATTGAATTTTTTTTGTTTGTTTTTTTAGAGACACTGTCTTACTTTATTGCCCTTGGTAGAGTGCTATGGCGTCACAGCTCACAGCAACCTCAAACTCTTGGGCTTAAACGATTCTCTTGCCTCAGCCTCTCAAGTAGCTGGGACTAAAGGCGCCCAACACAACGGCTGGCTATTTTTTTTTTTTTGTTTTGTTTTGTTGTTGTTGTTGCTGCAGCAGTTTGGCTGCGGCTGGGTTTGAACCCACTACCCTCTGTATATGGGGCTGGTACCCTATCCACTGAGCCACAGGTGTTGCCCTCTTATTTGAAATTTTAACTATTTGGTTTGGGTGTAAGCTAATTTTGTTTTCATATGAGAACCAGTTAATAATAATAATGGTGAAATTAATACTGGTTTGTAGTAAGGTGGTTGCTGTTTCAGAGGTAAAATTTTTTTAATGTGCTTGTCTCATGTAATCTTTTAACAATTCCTAAGAAGAGGTACTTTGGTTTATAATATACAAAGTTGGACAATTTAGTTCAAGTCAGAAAGTTTGTGAACTCATGTAAAAATGTGCAACATACTTTATTGCTGAATATCACTATATTCTCTTTGAAGTACTCCCTTTGGCTAATCTGATGACTGTAGTAATACTCAGAAGTGCAATATGTAGCACTTTTTTTTAGGATGAGTCCTCCAACTTAATTGTTACACTTCATAATTATAAAACATGCTGCTCTGATGGCCATTCCAGGAAAGAGTTCCAAAAATGCTTTGAAGAGCAGACTACGCGCACTGTTTGTACTTAGCTTCCCAAAGGGAATACCTCGAAGGTGACTGGAGTGATACTCAGCAATGAGGTATCACTTTTTCTAGGATGAGTTTGTCAACTTAATAGTCCAACCTCATATACAAAAAAGGAGCAATCGAACATTAGAGAAATTTAGTCACTTGGGAAGCTAGTCATTTAGCTCCTGGTGGTATCAGAATTTTAAATACAGACATTCTCGCTCCAGAGCTTTCTCTCTAAACTAAAATGCTTTATTATTATTATTATTATTATTATTTTTTTTTTTTTTGCAGTTTTTGGCCGGGGCTGGGTTTGAACCCACCACCTCTGTCTGGCATATGGGACTGGCGCCCCCCTCCTTTGAGCCACAGGTGCCCCACTCCTTTGAGCCACAGGCGCCGCCCATAAACTAAAATGCTTTAGAATAACAACACTATTTAGTCTTTAGTCTGCAAGCCTCCATGTTCCCTATGTCCCCCAAGTCCCCATTTGCAATCCCCAAATGTAGAAAGCTCTCAATGGGGAAATTTCATAATTCCTTTTGAATTGAGGTTACACCCACTTATCTTTTTTTTTCTCTTTTAAGAGATTGTTCGGTGTGAATCTTAATGTTTTACTTTAAAGAGATACATGCTTGATTATAGGAGTATTATACCACATTTCATTTCTAAAATCTGAAAAATTTGAAATTCGAACATGTAATTCCAATGGTTTTAAGTGAGAAGTTGATGAATACTCAATTCTGGATCCATTGTTTGAAGTACTATTGCTTAATGATCTGTCTATTCCTGTTTCTGGTTGAACTTTTAATTGTGATACAGGTTAATTATCCTTTATCTGAAATTCTTAGTGCCAAAAATGATTGTAATTTTGGATTTCTTCGAATTTTGGAATGTGTTCATTGGATTTAATGGTACAGGGTTCCTGATCTGAAATGCTCCAATGAGCTTTTCCTTGAAAGCTTCATGTTGGTACTTAGAAGGTTTTGTATTTTGGAGCATTTCTGATTTGGGATTTTTACATTAAGGGTATTCAATCCGTATTTGTATGATTCATAATAATTAGGGCTTTAATTTTAATTATTCTTGGTTTTTCATTTTGTTTTTTTGTAGAGACAGAGTTTCACTTTTTTTTTGGTAGAGACAGTTTCACTTTGTTGCCCTAGGTTAGCACCATGGCATCACACAGCTCACAGCAACCTCCAGCTCTTGGGCTTAGGCGATTTTCTTGCCTCAGCCTCCCAAGTAGCTGGGACTACCAGGTGCTTGCCACAATGCCTGGCTATTTTTCGTTGCAGTTTGGCCGGGGCCGGGTTCGAACCTGCTACCCTCAGTATATGGGGCTGGTGCCCTACTCATTGAGCCACAGGAGCCGCCCTAACAGTCTCGCTTTATCTCCCTCAGTAGAATGCTGTGGTGTCACACAGCTCACGGCAACCTCCAGCTCCTGGGCTTAGGCGATAGGCGCCCGAAACAGCGCCCTGCTATTTTTTTTGTTGCAATTTGGCTGGGACTGGCGCCCTAGCTACTGAGCCACAGGCGCCGCCCGGTTTTTCATGTTTTTTCTGTTACTCTTACTACATTTGTATTTCTAGATCAACTTTAATTCATTTATTTATTCAGAGGATGACAGCTTTTTTTTGTAGAGACAGCGTCACTTTATCACCCTCGGTAGAGTGCAATGGCATCACAGCTCACAGCAACCTCCAACTCCTGGGCTTAGGCAATTCTCCTGCCTCAGCCTCCCAAGTAGCTGGGACTAACAGGTGCCTGCCACAATGCCCGCCTATTTTTTTGTTGCAGTTTGGCTGGGGCTGGATTTGATTCTGCCACCCTCAGTATGTGGGGCTGGCGCCCTACCCACTGAGTCACAGGTGCCACCCTTTAGGATGACAGCTATTGTCATGTTCATTTTTGAATTTGTAGTCAAGTTTAGAGGGAGAATTGGTATCTTTATGGCACCAAGCTTCTGTTTAGTAGTGTGATTCACCTCTTCTCTCTTCTTTTCCCTCCCTCCCTTCCTTTCCACAGAGTCTCACTATGTCGCCCTTGGTAGAGTGCCTCCCTTGGTAGAGTGCCTCCCTCGGTAGAGTGCTGTGGCATCACAGCTCACAGCAACATCAAACTTCTGGGTTCAAGTGATTCCCTTGCCTCAGCTCCCAAGCAGCTGGGTCTACTGGTGCCTACCATAATGCCTGGCTATTTTTTTTTTTTGCAATTTAGCTAGGACTGGGTTTGAACCTACCACCCTCAGTATATGGGGCCAGCGTTCTACCCACTGAGTCACAGGCGCCACCTTGTATGTTTAACTTTTTTTTTTTTTTTTTTAAGACAGAGCCTCAAGCTGTCACCCTGGATAGAGTGCTATGGCATCACAGCTCACAGCAACCCCTGATTCCTGGGCTCAAGCGAGTCTCTTGCCTCCGCCTCCCAAGTAGCTGGGACCACAGGCGCCCGCCACGCCTGGCCATTTTTTGGTTGCAGCCGTCATTGTTGTTTGGCGAACCCAGGCTGGATTCAAACCCTCCAGCTCTGGTGTACGTGGCTGGCGCCTTAGCCTGTTGAACCACAGGCGCCGAGCCTGTATGTTTAACTTTTTAAGAAAACACCAAACTGATTCCCAAAGTGCCTGTACCATTTTACATTCCCACTAGTAATGTATGAGGATTTCAGCTGCTTCACATTCTTCCTGGCAGCGGGTTTTATTTTTTTAAAGTAATTGGAAGGGAATTAATAAAACAGCCATGATGCTTATGTATATACACATATTACAGTGTTCATATATATTATTTTTGGGGATACTTCATTCTTGCTAGCAGTGGGTATTATTTTTTTTTTTTATAGAGACAGAGTCTCACTTTGTTGCCTCAGTAGAGTGCAATGGCGTCACAGCTTACAGCAATCTCCAGTTCTTGGGCTTAGGCGATTCTCTTACCTCAGCCTCCTGAGTAGCCCGCCACAATGCCTAGCTATTTTTTTTTTGTTGTTGTTGCAGTTTGGCTGGGACTGGGTTTGAACCTGCCACTCTTGGTATATGGAGCCAGTGTCCTGCTTACTGAACCACAGGCGCCGCCTGAGTGGGTATTACTCTTAAAAGAAATTGGAAAGGAATTAAAATAACCTTGATGTTTATGTATAACATGCACACAGTTGGATGCAGCGCCTGTGGCTCATGGAGTAGGGTGCCGGCCCCACATGCTGAAGGTGGCAGGTTCAAACCTGGCCTCGGCCAAACTGCAAAAACAGAAAAATAGCCAGGCGTTGTGGCGGGTGCCTGTAGTCCCAGCTACTCGGGAGCCTGAGGCAAGAGAATCGCCTAAGCCCAGGAGTTGGAGGTTGCTGTGAGCTGTGTGATGCCACGGCACTCCACTGAGGGCGATAAAGTGAGACTCTGTCTCTACAAAAAAAAAAAAAAAACAAAAAAACATGCACACAGTCTTCATGTGTACGGTTTCTGGTATACTTCATTTCTTTCTGTGTATTTTGAGTTTCTGTTTAGTGTCATTTCCTTTTAGCAGAAGAGCTTCCCTTAGTATATCTTATAAGGCAGGTTTATTAGATATTATTATTTTCGGTTCTTTTTAAATCTGGAAACTTCTTCATTTTGCCTTAACTTTTCTTTTTTTGGAGACATAGTATGTTGCCCAGGCTAGAGTGCCATGGTATCAGCTTACCTCATTGCATCCTCAAACTCCTGGGATAAAGCAATCTTCCTGCATTGGGAACAAGTTGGGACTACAGGTTCCCATATAACTCCTGGCACCTATTTCTATTTTTAGTAGAGATGGTCTCCTTCTTGTTCAAGGTGGTCTTGCACTCCTAAGCTCACATGAGCCTCCTGCCTTGTCCTTCCCGAGTGCTAGGATTACAGATGTGTGCCACTGTGCTCATCCTGTTTTGCCGAAACTTTTGACAAGATTGTTTTTCTGAAGATAGGCTTGTATGGCCCATGTGCTGGTATTAGTAACTACTAAGAAATAGAAACATACAAAGGTGATGGAGGAGATAAGATTTGGACATGTTTAAATTTGAGATGGCCGGGAAACACCAATCTGAAATCTGCAGATCACTTAGAGCCCAGGAGAGAGATCAGAATTTGAGAGAGAATTGGGATTGCTCAGCATATAATTAAATTTTGAGAGTAGATGAATGCATTCAAGGAGAATACAGGAAAATAATAGACGAACAGCCTGTCAACTGAAATTGAGGAGTGAGTGCTTTTCACTTATTTCTAGGTACATAGTATAGGAAAAAAACATGTTCAGAAATAGAAGGGAGAAGAAAATTTTTTTAATTTTTTGAGTCTGGCTACGTTGCCCTTGGTAGAGTAGCCGGGTGTCACAGCTCAGAGAAACCTCAAACTGTGAGAAGATAATGGAGTGTGATCTTTGAGGAGATGGAAGGGAAGTGAAATCGGGTACACAAGTAAACGTTAACATTAGGCAGGAGGGAGATACAACTTTACAACTACCTAGTGACAGTATTGTTAAGGTAAAATGATAATGCTGAATATTAAATTCAGCATTTGAAGAGTCACAATTTGTGATTTAAAATTTTATGTATCATATCAGACTTTTCTGTATTGGAAGGGCCTCCGCATTAGGAAGGTTGAGAACCACTGCCTTAAGCAATGATGATTGTTGTTACTCGGAAGTTTCAAATTTTTGTTTACTTTCAATATTTGATCCTTTGTTTACCACAGAAGTTAAGAAATAGGAATAAATGGAGCCTGGAAACAGAAACAGTGATGACTTAAATTAGCTAAGTTGTGTTATTGGATGGATTTTTCTGGTGATCTGAGTACAGGGATGGTAGGAATTACTACATTTAACTAACTATCCCATATTATGTATCACATTGTGAATTTTTCTCTAAGCATTATTGGTACATAATATAGTAGTCTTTGGCTTCTTCGTAATGTTATTCTAAGTATATTATCTATAATTAGAAGGAACTTTCTGTAATATAAAATAACATATATAAGGTTTAGCATGGGGGAGAGAATAGAGTCTTCTGATTTTTTTTTCATCTGAATAAAGGGAGATGAGGCTGGGCACTGTGGCTCATGCCTGTAATTCTAGCACTCTGGGAGGCCGAGGCTGGTGGATTGCTTGAGCTCATAAGTTTGAGACCAGCCTGAGCAAAAGTGAGACCCCGTCTACTAAAAATGGAAAAACCAAGGCTAGAGGATTGCTTGAGCCCAAGTGTTGGAGGTTGCTGTGAGCTATGACATCCCGGCACTCTACCCAGGGTGACAGCTTGAGACTGTCTTCAAAAAGAAGAGGTGGGGGGGGGGAAACAATGTTTAAATTCTATATATTAGAGCCACTGCAGTTAATAGATGTTAAAGTGTTAATATTTGCATTGTAGTTGGATGATGTTTCTGTGAGTAAATAAACTGTTTAGAGGTGATGTTAGGGCTTCATTTACTTAATCATTGGTTTGTGATTAGAGGGAAGTTATGTGGCCATGGCTCCAAGAGATGTAACTGATATACTAAGATGAATTAACAGATATTTAGGCAAAGGTCTTGAGATCCCTTTGAGGCCAGCAAAGGCAAAGAGTGAACTTATTGCATATTAAAATAAATGGGGCAATAGAATAAAGAAGGCAAGTTCTAGGGTTGATCCTGGGTTAGAGTTCAATAACAAAGACTGAAGCATGATGATGAAGATAATCTTGAAGTGGCTGATTCTAGAAGGCAAAAGTTTGGGTTTACTACCTAGGTAGGACATTAAGATTCCAGAAATTTAAGGGTTATTGTTCTCTACATAGACATGAATTATTTAGTGTACATTTCCATAACTTTAGCTTTATAGTAGCTGGAATTCACTGGTTTATCAGTATATCAAAGGATGATAAATAACGTTGAATTATGCATATAGATCACTATAAGATCTAGAGTGTTTATTTTCCCTTTTAAGTACTAGTAGACTCCTACCTCAGCTCCTTTTACTTTACTCAAGGATGCATGTTCATAGAAAAATTAGCCTGCTGTATAGTAATCTGATTTTTTTGAAGTCTTGGCTATCAAAAACGTCATACCAAAAAAGTAGAATGTTGATATTATTTCCTGAGATCTAGAGATGAGATTCCAGACAGCAGGAAAAATTGTTATTTTTCTTCTTTACTCCTGTTTCTTATTTTCTTGTATTAATGAGAGGTAGACAGATACTTTAATTTTAATTCCCCTTTATCTTTCATCTCTGGAGTTCTGTAGTACTCCTTGGAAATCTGTGTTCTTCTAATTTGGAGGAGTATTATTGTTTATCGGTGATATGATGAAGTTGGAGGATAACTATATTTGAAGTATCAACCAGAGAAGGAAACTGAGGCACATGTAATATAGAAACTTTATTTGGGCCAAAGTTGAGACCATAGTCCGCAAAACATTGGGAAGTGCTCTGGAGAGCAAAGAAGAGACTCAAATCTATTTTTTAGAAAAAGATGAATCAGGAGAGGGGGCAAATGACAAAAGCTGTTTATCCAGGAGTGTTCATTGATTTACACAGTTATCAATTAGTAATTGGCTATACCTTGCTGAACCTTGGGGTATGAGTTATGGTGTCTAGTGTATGCATTGTTAGATTAATTTATAGCTATTGGTGGCGACAGTCTAGAGTTATAGCTAAGGGATTACATAGTTTGGCAGAGGAGTGAGACTAAAATGGGATTGCTTTCACATATCAGTGCCTCTCTGGGCCTGATAATTTAAAGGGGCTTGCAAGCCTCAGACAAGTTTTTTTCTTTCTTAGACAACTAAAGAACTGGGAGAATTGTTGTCATGTATTGTTTAGTAGCATGAAACCTACACATCACCCACTAATCTCACTTTTTTTTTTTTTTTATTGTTGGGGATTCATTGAGGGTTCACGATGTGTCACACACTGAAACCCCACCCTCTCCCTCCTTCCCTCTCTTTGGTCTTCCTTTCCCCTACCCCCCTCCTCCTATCTCTCTTTGCTCTCCCTTTTCCCTACCCCCCACTGTGTCATTAACTGTCATTAATTATCCTCATATTAAAATTGAATACATAGGACTCATGCTTCTCTATCCTTGTGATACTTTACTAAGAATAATGTGTTTCACTTCCAGCCAGGTTAATACAAATGCTGTAAAGTCTCCTTTTTTTTTTTTTTTTTTTTTTTTTTTGTCAGGCCCAGACAAGGTAACCCCCGGTATCGTGGGTGGGCATACCACCCCAACCCCAACCAAAAATACG
>CAUYON010112449.1:0-29987 GCA_963573935.1 Arctocebus calabarensis | reverse complement strand
GTGGCATCACAGCTCACAGCAACCTCCAACTCCTGGGCTCAAGCGAGTCTCTTGCCTCCGCCTCCCAAGTAGCTGGGACTACAGGCGCCTGCCACAACGCCCAGACATTTCTTTTTTGGTGGCAGCCGTCATTGTTGTTTGGCGGGCCCGGGCTGGATTCAAACTCGCCAGCTCAGGTGTACGTGGCTGGCACCTTAGCCTGTTTAGCCTCAGGCGCCAAGCCAGTTTTTCTATTTTTAGTAGAATGGAGTCTCACTCTTGCTCAGGCTGGTCTCAAACTCCTGAGCTCAAGGGATCCTCCTACCTGGCCCTCCCAGAGTGCTGGGTTTATAGGTGTGAGCCAGATTTGAATCTCTTGACTTGCATGGTTTTGTGGGGTTTTCTGGGTCAACATATACAGATCCATTGGCCCTGAGCTGTAGGCCACTGAGGGGGAAAGAGGATAGCACCAGATTCATTTTTTTAATTTATTGTTGGGGATTCATTGAGGGTGCAAAAACCAGGTTACACTGATTGCATGTGTTAGGTAAAGACCCTCTTACAACAGATTCATTTCTGAGGGAGTCACCCTAGGCTGGGTGGGGGTCGACTGCCCAGGGTCCACTCTTGCCTCTGTCTACACACTCATTAGGATGGGCTGGGCAGGGCAGGGCAGGGCTGGGGCCAGGGCTTGGTGACTCCTTGAAGAACTGCCCATCACAAGAGGGCCCAGGTCCTGTCCTGGGCGGCCCCAGCCCACACCTGAGAGCAGGGCAAGATGAACAAGGAGGCTGGTAGAGAGAGCAAAGGGCATGAGAGGGGCTGCCCAGCAAGGGCCCTGAGCTGTAGGCACAGCCAGCAGGAGGCAGGGAGTAAGGGGATCATGGAGGTCATTCCAGAAGCCCTGGATGTGCTGAGCCAGCAAGAGCCAAAGGCACCCACAGAGAGAGGATATGAGCCTACCTGGGTCTTAACAGGACCCTGGGCTGCCTGGGGAAAGGGACTTAGGGGCTGGGCTATGATGGCTGCGGGGAGGCACACCGATGTCCAGCTGCAGGTGGTAGGGCCCAGATCTCAAGGCCGTCTAGGAAAGACAGGATCACTGGCAGTGCTGGGAGCAGGATGGACCCCTCCAGAGATCCTGTTCCACCCATGGCCTCACCTGTGCCTGGGCTGGGGGACAGCTCTGAGTCTGGCCCATGTGTTCCTGGGGAGCCCAAACCCCATCACACCCCCAAAGACACTGACACACCCAGGGCTGAGGAACTTATCTGAGCCCCAGGCTGCCTCACAGGATGGAAGAGGTGTCCCAAGTGGGAGTCAGCTCCCCACCTAAAGAGACAGGAGAGACAATTCAAGGTATTGGCAAATCTGCAACAGCAGTGCTGGGGAGGGGCCTGCCGGTCAGGGTCCAGGGTTTTGGGGACCTGGCTGGGGGCCCAGTGGGCAACCTCAATGGGGACAGAATTCCCAGCCCACTGTCAATGGGCCCTTGTGCTCCTTAAGGGCTTCCAGCAGGACAGATCCATGCTTGCTGGCAGCAGCTGGTGGCTGTGCGTGGCTGGATGTGGGGTGCCTGGGCCAGGGCCTGCTGTACATCTGGGGATTCTGCCATCCCCTGTACTCCGCCAGCTGTCCCTGAGGCTGCACTCACTGCCTGGATGTGTGACACAGGCAGGGTGGCCAACTATAGCCACACATAGCTATCACTGGGGGTGGGAAGTGACCCTGACTCTTCTTCTCAGATAGGGGCCCAGTGGTCTGGGTTTGAGGACAGAGCCATTGAGAGCAGTGCTGGATACCAGGATCGGGGCAGGGCTAAGGCTCTGAAGTAGAGCCCTCCCTGGGCTGGCCTCAGTGCACTGGAGATGCAGACCTAGACACAGCCCCGGGTCTCTGGTCTGTGGGAGGGTCCCGCTGTGGAGAAGCATTCAGAGGCCAAGACCATAGCCGCAGGCAGAGATGCAGTAACTGCCAAGGGAGGCACGTATCATGCTGGTTTCTGACACCCCTTACAGTAGTGCTCACCCCTGAGACCTCAAAGACCCCACCCTAGGGGGCTTGGCATGGGCTCTCCTCTTCCCAGGGTCTCCAGGTCAGTAGCCCCATCAGTAGTGCCCCCCGTGCAGGAGGTCTCTGGCAGAGGACAGCAGGCTGAGCCTGTGGGGCAAGCCCCGTGTATGGGAGGGAAAGAGACTGGAATGCAGTGACCCAGCCATGCTGGAGCCACCCCTGTCCTGCATGTCCCCCAGATGCCAACAGGAGCCCTGCAGGGCCAGCTTTCCACCATGCTGGCTCTGCCCATGCCGCATGGAGAGTCCTGTAGTCCTCCTGGGGAGGAGAGTAACAGGCCAGCTACTCTGGAGGCACTACTGATGGCAACCCCCGTCTGGAAGCTTCTAGTCACCAAATCCTCTCATCCTTCACTAGATAATTCCTATATTGTCCCCATTTCCCAAGTAATCCTGCAGTACAGGCCCAAGGCCGTTCAGGGGCTCAGCTCTTCCAGCAGGGACTGCCCTGCTATTGGCCCTGGGGTGTCAGGCACAGTGGTCAGAACTGGGTCTGGAGGGGCAAGCCTGGGCCTCATAGACAGACAGGGGCCCTAGTGAGGAGCCTGGGGGCACCAGGACTCAGTGACCAAAGTGGCTTCAGCAGGTAGAAGACATCCTCCACCTTCCCACAAAGTCAGTCTTGAGGGCCATCCCTGGCCCCTCATCTGAGAGCCACCGAGACAGGTGTTAGTGTCATCAAGTGCAGGACAGGCCTTGGGAGAGCCTGAGCAGGGAGGCCTGGGAGCGGCGGCATCGAGTCTCCACCTGCCCAGAACTGACTTCTGGCACTACCAGTTCTGTGAGCTCCACAGCAGCAAACAGCCAGGTCCTCTAAGCTCTTTGCAAGGAGAGCAGGTGAGTGCACTGCACACGTGCGCGCATGTACATACATGTGCATGGGCATCTTTTTTTTTTTTTTTTTTTTTGCAGTTTTTGGCCTGGGCGGGGTTTGAACCACCACGTCCGGTATATGGGGCCAGCGCCCTACTCCTTTGAGCCACAGGCACCGCCCTGCATGGGCATCTTTAAGTGAGGACTTGGGGGTGCCACTCCAGGGTCTGCCGGGTGGGTGGGTCAGGGCCACCACTCCTGGGAGCAGGAGGCAGGGACTGCAGATCCACAAACCTGGGCAGGGCTGCTCTGCCTCAGGGACTGCATGAAGGGTCTCCATACGGGGGTGGGGAGAGGACCTTCCCCCACTTCTCACAGGACAGATGGGGGCATGGGAGGACAGCGGAGCAGGCCAGGCATTGACGGGCTATCCCCTACCCAGTGTGCTACACGGGCAGGCCCTGCTCTTCCCAGCCATACTCGGGCTGGCCCCAAGGCTGGGTCAGAGTGGGACCCACAGATGGGAGCCAGAGTGGAGGAGTCTCCTCCACGAGATGCCAGAAGGGTGGCTCCAACTCCACCTCCACGAACCAGGGCCCAGACTTGGGCTGGGGATTCCTCCCTTCACCCACCCAGGCTGCCTCAGGGATACGGGGACCTGGACATCAGGCCTGCACCCCCAGATAGACCTTGAACACTGCAGCTTCTCTGAGGCCACTATGGCAGGAAAGACCAGTGTCTCCAACTGGGGGCACTTAGGAGGAGAGGACAATGCTCCGCCAGAGCATCGATACTGGACAGCTCAGGAGGACGAAGGGCTCTCTGTGGGTGCTGAGTGTCCTGTGGGTCACTCAGAACTGGGTGGGTTGCTGGCCTCTCTGAAACTTAGATTCTCTATCAGTCTACTGGGATCATTAATCTCCCTGAGCCCCAAAGATCCAAAGGTCATGCATGGGCAAGGAGAACTTTCCTGATCTGGTCAGGGGTGGCCAGGGCACTCAAGTTACCCAGATGTTGTGGGCTAGGCTGGACACTGCCACAGATTGTCCCTAGCCAGGTCAGAAGCACTGGGGCTGGGGGACCAGAGCCCTGACCAGCTGCCAGCTGAAGTATCTCACTCATGTGGGCCATGTGTGTGCAAGGCAGGGGCAGCTGGGCTATGCCGCGATCTGCCCTCACTGTGGGCACGCTTGGCAGGTGCGGGCAAGGGAGTGGTGCTGGCCCAGGGAGCTTGCCCAGCCTTGTTCTGACCCAGTTTTCCAGGCCCTGCCCAGGCCTCCATACCTAGGCGGGCAGGCGGTGCTGGCAATGGGGTCCGCAGAGTTTTTTCTCCCCATGCCAGTGCCCTGGGCTTGCAGTGGCTCCTTGGGGGTACATGGCTGTCTGGCTGTGCCCCAGGCTTGTCCCCTGAGGGGTGGGTGCCCCAATTGCATCCTACCCTCAAGCCGTGGTCACCAGGCAGAAAGTGGCCTGGGTCTGGCCTGCCTACCCTGCCTTCTAAGAAGCCTCCAGGATCTAGACTCTGAAAGCCAGTCATCGCCTAGCTGGGGACTGGGATCCTTGACGGGGACAATTTGGCCTTGGAGAGTTTTGAGAGCAGGGGAAGTGGGGAGGGTCCCAGAGGTGAGGAGGCAGGGAGGGAAGCTGTGCGGGCAGGAGGGGATATGGGCAGCAGGCCCAGTCTGGCCAGCCTGATAAGCCCTTTGATCTGCACTGAGACAACCCAGGCCTGGGAACCACGGAGTCTGGCTCACGTTGCCCTCTCTGAGGGCACCCCAGCCTGCTCACACCCATCCAGCCCTGGGCAGACACTGGCCCAGTGAGTAGTCCTCAAGGCAGGTCCTGCTGACAACTGGGCTGGGGGCAAAGACTGGGTGGGGCACCTCATGGAGCCAGAGGCTACAGGAAAGAGAGCCTGGTCCCCCTGAAGGCCTCCCCCAGCCCCAGCCTCTCCATGTCCATCTTGCTCTGTCCCCTCTGTTTGGGAAGAGGTGCCTCCCCATCACATCAGCTCCTACCCATTTTGCCCTGGGAGGCCCCAGTGGTCTCCATCCTCTGGGTGGAGCTCGCAAGAGCAGTGGCCCTTAGGGCAGGTCTGACTGACCAGGGCTACAGGCCTGTGTGGGCCCAGGTGTGACGAGACATGTGTGGAGTGGTGCACATGGCGTAGGTGCTCACTCCGACCACCAACTTCCACCTGGGTAGTGGGCACTGGGTCCCCCCAGGGCTGCCTCAACTGTACCCTTGTCTCCCTGCCCAGGCCAATGGATGATGAAGCTGTCAGCAGCCAGGACCAGGCAGCAGGCGTGGCAGGGGGAGGGACTTGAAGAGGCACAGACATCTCTATTAGGGCTGCAGACCCTGCCACAGCCATCCAGCCAGCCCAGGATCCTATGGGCGGGGACAGAGGTGGCCCTCAGAGGGGCTTGCTGTCTCTAGGGCCCTGTCAGCCTTGTGGCCAGGTTCCTGGAAGGGCAGGCCCCAGGTGGAAAAGCCCGAGGTGGGAGGCCTGCACACGTGATCAGCCAGAGTCAGTGTGTAGCTAAGAGCAGTGCAGAGACAGCCCCAACCCTGCCTGGCCGCCTAGGGCACCTATGTCCCAAGGATCCTGGTCAGGACAGAGCAGCCTGGGGCCACTTTGCCCCAGTCCCTGGGCAGGTCCTCAGCAATTGGCTGTCGGGATAGACTCCTTGAGAGTTTCACGATGCTGTGCCTTAGTCTCCTCATCCATAGAGGGAGTAGTGCTGACCTCCCTGGACAGCCCTATGACAAAAACACACACTCCTGTCCAGGGCCCATGGCCAAGCAGGATGGTCCACCCACCTGGGCATCCATGGGAGCAGGGTTCCTGGAAGCTCAAGGCTTGGGGGACCCACAAAAGCCCCACCCCTGGCAGGCAGGACCCCCTTGTGTCAGCCACTATCACTCCACCTGCTCATCCTGTCTGCCCATCCTAGGCCCCACAGGAGCTGCACAGCGAGGCCCTGACTGCCAGCTCAACCCCCTCTTTGGCAAAAGACCATTTCCATTTCTTTCTTTCTTTCTTTTTTTTTTTTTGCAGTTTTTGGCTGGAGCTGGGTTTGAACCCACCACCTCCAGCATATGGGGCCGGCGCCCTACTCCTTGACCCACAGGCACCACCCCATTTCCATTTCTTTCTTTCTTTCTTTTTTTTTTTTGCAGTTTTGGCTGGGGCCAGGCTCGAACCCACCACCCCCAGTATTTGGGGCTGGCACCCTACTCCTTGAGCCACAGGCACCACCCAGACGGCTTCCATTTCTGAGAAAAAGGTCCAACAGCTAGGTCTGCAGGGAAGTTCCCCCACAGAGCAGCTCCCCACTCCTTCCTGGGGTCCTGACCTAGGCCTTCTCTCTCAGATGACCCCAGAGTGAGGCCCTACCTGGGAAGGGCACTACACAGGAGCCCTGGCCACCTCCTGCCCTCACTGCCAGGTGCTTCCTGAGGTTGCCTCCATTCTCCCTGTGCCCTCTGAGCAGTTAATGGAGTCCCTTCCAGATGGGAGGCTGGGCCTAAGAAAGCAGAAACAATGGTGCCAGGTCCCCAAGATCCTGCCTCAGATGTCAAGCTTTGTCCTTTCACTTCCAGACTTGTGCACTGGTGGCCAGGTGCTGCTGGCTGCAGCCTCTGAAAGACTGTCCCTGAGATCATTGGTGTTAGCTAAGGCACCAGGACTGAGCTTTGGGAACCTCAGCTCCCCTCTTGGAGCTATGCAGGGTGGGAGTCCTGCTGGGCAGGGATTGGAAAGCCTGGTGGAGGTGCACCTGGAGATAGTCTGTCAAGATGGCAGCTCAGGTTCCAGCTGCCTCTGCCCAGCCATGGTGAGTTCACTGCAAACTGCTGCCTCCTCCAGTGAGCCCTGTGCAGCCTCGCTATGCCAGCATCCTCCCCAAGGTTGGAGGCTCAGCCCTCCCTTGAGCTACTGGGTGCTTGGCCCAGGGCTGGGGGATTCAGCCTGCTCACCTAAAGTATTTAGGCTCCCTAAATACTTCCGAGAACATCCTCCTCTTCCCAAAGCTCAGCTGAAACCTCCCCAGAGGAGGGCAGTCACATCTGGTCACCAAGTACCTTATGCCATCCGAAGCTCTGTGCTTCAATTTCCTCCCCTGTCAAATAGGGCTGATAATGGGTCTGATGTGGAGGCCTGTCAGGAGCTACGAGCACCACTAAGGTCTCTGTCAAAGCACATGGGTTTCCCCAGTCCAAGTTGTCTATGGAGTGGGGGCTGGCCCCATACAGCTCTGATTGGGAGCCTGGCTGAGCTTGTCCTTGGGCGACTTGCGACAGGGACCAGCGGGTAGAGGTAGTTGGACAAGCCTCTGGGGAGGGGCTCTGACTGAGGCTGGCATGGAGGACACTTGGAAGGGCCAGCAGGGCTCAGAGGAAGGGGCACTTGGAGGAGGGAGAAGGTGTGACATGGGGTTGGCCTGGCGGCCACAAGCCCTGGGTTCCTAATTCAGCTGGAGCCTGCGGAGTTGGGACTTGTTTATTCTTGGCAGGAAGGCTGGTGCTGGGGGGCAGGAATAGGGAATGAAGCTTTAAAAAAAAAAATAATAAAAACGCTCATTTAGAAGGCTCCCAAGGAGTGCTGAACTCCAAAAGGGTCTTGGAAAAATTGCTGAGAGGGTTTAAGTGTAAATGGACCCAAAACACCATAATTAAATTTCCCTTAAATTTACCAGAGTTTGGGGTCAAAGAAAAAATAAAACTTAGGGAAAATACACTTGAGGTTTCAGACAAATGCCAAGTGCTTAGGAAAATAGATTTCTGAACTACTCAGCGGCTACTGGCCTGGTCCCCGTCATCCCTGAGAGGTGCTGAGGCCTTAACCCCTCCCTGACCAGTCATGTCACAGGGGCCTTCCTGGCACCCTGGCTAGCCCTACCCTGCTGGCCGCCTCCTGCCCCCTCAGCAGGCTCCAGGTGGGGCAGCCTGTTGCATTCACCCCCCATCCACACCTCTCTCCTGTGTCTGCAGATGGCCTGGTCTTCTTTCTTTGCTCATCTGGAAGCAGCCACATTTTCCAAACCAAGTCAGGACTTGAGGTCTAGTGGTCTAAATGAACCAAAGGCCAAAAAGCCCAAGATGTTTGAACTGGGACTGTCCCAGCATGTCCAGGATGACAGCCTCCCAACAACTCATGATTCATGGTGTTGCCCTTTTTGTTTAGCCTGCCAGGAAGCTCAGAGCTAAAATTAGGGATCTTGCACAGTAGCTAGTGTTGGCTAAGGGATTTTGGAATATTTTCTCTTCTTCTCCATGTTCTTTAAAATTCCATTTCTGTTATAATAAGTAGATCGAATGTGCTTTTTATTTTAATTCTCCTCAAATTCTCTGAGAATAAATTGAAAAGTCAGAAATTACCCATGAACTATAACAGTCAGGGCCCTGCTCAAACCTGCTCTCTGTTCTTTGAGGAAAGAGTATCAGCCCAGCCCAGCTCAAGGACCTCCCCTCTAAAAGTGATGGCTCGCCCTAGGGTGAAGGTAGTAGTGGTTCCCAGAGGAGGTGAGGATGCATGATGACGGAGGGGGAGTCCCAGGATCCCAATAGCCCCTTGGAAGAAGTAGACTAGGAGAAGAGTAGAAGCCACTCTGGGCACTCAGTTTTCTCAGTGCCTCTAAGCAGCCTATGCAGGGCTGAGGGAAGCTCTTACCAGGAGCCCCTGCCCTGGGACAGGCGGTCCTCACAGAGAGCAAGCTGAGCAGGCACCTCAGGGGCCCTCCCTACCCTGGATTCCAGGCCGGCTTTCAGCCTCACTGCCCATCTCCCTGTCAGGCACTATGGCAGTAGCTGCCTGCCAAGAGTGTCCCTCTGTGCTGACAGCACAGGATGGGTGGCTGGCCACTGCCAGCTTGCTGCAGCCCTGCACCAGGGCACAGGCTTTCCTCCCAGGCCTCTCTGCTGCTCACTGACACAGGCCCCAGCAAGCTGGGGCTGCCCAGCTCTAAGTCACTGGCCTGGCCCAGGCTGGGCTCAGTCTCTGCCCCTACATTCATATGGGGATCCCCAACTGTCTGGGCCTTGGAGACTTGTGGAGCGCAGAGAAGTGGGCAGGGAAGTGGTGACACAGAATGGGAGTCTTGCAGTCTTGTCCTACACACCTGCCCAGGGGCCCAGGAGGGCTCATCACCTTGATTGGGTGCTAAGAGGACCCAGCCGGGGCAATACAGCAAATTGTCTCCAGGAGAAATGCTCCATCAAGGGTGCTATGGTGAAAGGATGGCCACTAACAGGCAATGCACAGACACTGCCACCAGAAGCCAGTAAGCATGGTCCAGTCCAGCACAGATGCCCCAGGAACTGCTGTTCCCACTCACTGAGGTCACGGGAAAGCCTACAGAACAGCACACATCAATTGCACCTGTTTGCTTGGAAATGATCTATTTGAACAATAAAATCATTTTGACCATATTCTGTGCTTTTAATAATGCCCTCCCTTGGTGGTTGTAAGACAAAGTATACAGTGACCCTTTGGATGTGGCAGCAGGTGGCCGTCCGAAAGCAATCTGGCAGAATCCACAGCCAGGGACACATTCCTGCCCTTTGACCTTGCTGTGCTAGACCCTGCCCATGGAGGGTCGGGGCAGAGGTATAATAAGAAACCACTTCAGAATGTGGACTATGCCAAAGTACCATGCCACTCTGGGGTCTGCAGTGAGGCAGAACAGTACCTCCCCAAAGACACCCACCTTCTGACCCCTGAACCCCAGGAATGTGATCTTCTTTGCACATGTAATGAAGGTCCAAATCTTGAGGGGATCCTAGTGGATTATTCGGGTGGGCCTAAATCCAATGACAAGTTTCCTTACAAGTGGGCGGCGCCTGTGGCTCAAGCAGAGGGCACCAGCCCCATATGCCAGAGTTGACAGGTTCAAACCTGGCCCCGGCCAAAAACTGCAAAAAAAAAAAAGTTTCCTTACAAAAGATGGAAGAGAGGATGGCCAAGAGGTGGTCAGAGACTGGAGTGATGTGGTTGCAAGCCAAGGACACCTGTAGCTGGCAGTAGGAGCTGGAAGAGGGAGGAAGGAGCCTTCTCCCAGCCTTCTCTGAGCCTCCAGGAGAAAGTGCAGTCCTGCTGACACCTTGATCCCAGACTTCCTCTCTCCAGACCTGAGATAGAGTGCACATATGCCAACCAGTTTGTGGTCACTGGTTAGTTACAATTGCCCTAAGAGGGGATCAGGCATGAAGTACACACTTTCAACCCAGGCTGCTAATGGAGGAAGAGAAGAGCTCCTCCTGCCCTCTGCAGGGCTGTAGCTGTGGGGCCACAGGCCAGAAGGGCAGGAAGAGACAAGCCCTGTCTCCAGTGTTCCCCCCCACCACGCCAGCGCTGCACAGGGAGTCTGGGGTGCAGTCTTCCTGGTCAGGCTGTCAGGGACTAAATGGGAGAAGGAATGGGACGGGGCTTGGTCCTGGGGGAGGACCCTCCTGCTTGCAGGGACTTCAGAGGGTGCTGGGGGTGGGCTTGGGTCATCCCTGAGATGCCCCAGAGACACCCCAGCCTCTGGAAGGACAGGCTGAACCTGGAGCTGCAGGGTGGGCCACACAGGGGGCTGGGAGGGTGAGCTACAAGCCAGTCGCTGTCCATTTCTCCAGTGAGCAAATTAAATTCCAAAGCCACAGCCAGGAGGGGCAGCAGCACTGGGCCAAGGTCATTGTCTTGCTGCTCTGGCTCCCATGCCCCCCAACCACCTGGGCTTCCTGTTCCTTGTGAAGGTGGACACAGGACCCATCAGTAATGGGGAAGTGGTGGAGCCAGAAACCCCCAGAGTCCCTGCAGGACAGCATTTACTGCTTGCTGATTGGGCCAAAGGCCAGGTTAGGTTCCCCTGAGAACCCTCCCCAGCTAGAATCTGTCTCCTGGTCACAGTGGACCAGCTCAGGCTGTGCCACCAACTCCCCACTAGGGTGGGCTCCTTCCCTACCCCCACCCAGGGTCTCCAGCCTCTGGTTACTCTCCATCTGAGGCTGGCAAGTACCCGACCTCCAAACCTGTGTCCTCCCGGGGGACCGGGGGCACCAACCATCTGTCAGAGAACTCAGCTGAGCCACTCCTGTGCTCCAGGCTTGATAAATGCAGCAGTGAGCCCCCCATAGCCCACCCCTGCTGCCTGGCCTAGTTCCCTGCATCTCAGGGCCAGGTAGACAGGCCATGCTGTCCTTCACCCCAGGCCTCTGCACACACAGTCGACTTTGCCTGGAATGCCGTCCTGCCCTCCTCCACCTGAGGAATTCCTGCTCCACCGCAGGGCTTAGCTGGCAGAGGCCTCCCTGACATCCCGTCCCCCACGGAGACCACCCCTCTGCGGCCCTGGCCCAGAGTACAGCCCCAGCGCGGCCGGAGCTGCGCGCTGTGCAAACAGAGGCCTGCGCCTGGCGTCGGTGCACCCCTCGGGGACCGCCCTGCAGTGCGACTGGAGGCTTTGCTCGCTTGCCGGGCTCCCACGCCCTCCGAGACCGCCGGGCGCCCCCGCCGGGCCACTCTCCCACGAGTCCCCCGCCCTAGGACCGCCCCCGAGGAGGAGCGTGTCCCGGTTCCCCAGCGAGCAGGGGCGGGGCGGGGCGGGACCGGAGGCGGGGCGGGCGCGGGCCGTCCCCCACTGGCTGCAGCCCGCGGGGTAGTAGCCGCTCAGTTCGTGGTGGCGGCAGCGGAGGCAGCTGGCGCCGTGAGGTCCTGCTTTGCCTGGCGCACGACGAGATCCAGCGGGCCGACGGCCGGAAGGACGGGACGGGACGGGACGGGCGCTGCGCGGCGGACCGCGAGCTGGAGCCGGAGCCGCGCGCAGCGAGCCGGGCTCCTGCGCCTGCCAGGTTGGTGTTGGGGCAAGGCAGGCGCAGGAGGGACCAGGGCGGGCGCGCGGAGGGGCCGGGGCGCGCGGTAGACCCGGATCTAGAACGGTCCCTGCCGCGGACCGGGCCGGGGCGCAGGCTTCCCGCCCTGGAAAGTTTGCCGCCGCCGCCGCCGCCGCCGCCGCCCTGGGAGGGCTCAGCAGCAGCCAGGGAGGGAAGGGGGAGGGAGGGAGGGACCGCTGCGGGGAGGAGGCGGCCGGCGCCAGGCGGCCCGGGAGCCCTGGGCGGCGGCGGCGGGCGGGGTGCCTGGGGGTCTGAGAGGTGCGGGCTCAGAACCGGCCGCCGCCGCGTCAGCCCCTGGCGTCCCGGCTCGTGCGGTAACCAGCTGCCCTGCCCCCGCAGTCTCCAGAGCGGCTCCCTCCTCCCGCCGGGGCCGAGCTGGGCCGTGCGGGACAGCATGCCCGCGCGCGCCGCGTGAGGACGCCGCGGCCCCCGTCCTCGTCATGGGCACCCCTGCCAGTGCCCTCGTGCTCTGCGTGGCCGTGGCCGTGGTGGCCGGTGTCGCCTCAGAGCCCCCGGGCACGGAGCAGCGCGTCACGGGGAAAGCGGCAGGTAAGGCAGGACCCAGCGGACTTGGGGGCGGGCTGGGGCCCGGCAGGCAGAGGCACCGGGGCCCGATTGGGCCTTGGGGGGGGGACGCCGGGTCTGAGTGGTTCCGCTGTCTTCCCCAGAGATCGCGTCCAGAGCCAGCGCCGCGGTTTGTGGGGCGCCGGAGCCGCCGGGCACTCCCCGAGGGCCAGGTCGCCCGGGCAGCGGGGCGCGGCCCCCGCCCCTCGCGTCTCCCCAGCTGAGGCGCCGTCCGGAAGGCGCGGGGGTGGGGGCACATTGTGGCTCTTCGGGTTCTGTGGAATCGGAAAGTTCCCATTGTTGGCGTCCCCCCCCCCGGGCCCCAGTGCATGTCCAGCTTCGGCCAAAGCGACAGGCTGGACTTCCGAGGGTGGGTGCGAGCGCATCAGCAGAAGCCCGACTCCTGCCCGCCGTGGCCGCCGTAGCGAGGTGACACCCTCTAGCGCCGCTGCTCCCAGCCCTGCCCTCTGTCCAGTGGGCGGAGGGGGCGTCCCTGGTTGCGCCCCGGAGCTGGACGGGCGTCCTTACGTCGTGAGGCCTCGACTGGGGCTGGCGGGTGAGGCCCAGAGGTACGGCGCCCGCACGCACGCAGGGCCGGCGGGGGGCGAACACGCGGACTGGGGTCCCGGCCGGTGAGCTCACGCCCCACCCGGGCCGAGTCCCGAACAGCTTCCCCTTTGTACGTCGACGCGGCCACAGAGCGCGCATTGAGGGGGCGGCGGGCAGCGGGCGGGACCCGGGCAGATGGCGGCCGCCCAGGCCTGCGCCCCTTTCTGCAGCAGCGGCTGCAGCCTCCGGAACAATGTCATTTTTTTTATGAATGAAAGTGAGCCCTGCGCCTGAATGTGCGTGTCAGTCAGCGGCGTGACAGGGGCCGTCGGGAGGTCAGCGCGCGCTTTCACCGCCTGCTCCCGCTCGGGGGAGCCCGGCATTAGCATTCGCATTCGCATTCAGATGAAGATATTACTCCCTGTGGCCGGGAATGTCAACTAGCCCCGGGGGAGGGGCGCCGCCACTGCCACCGCCTGCGGGGCTGCGCTGCTGGTGACCCCCGCCCCCTCTAGAGCTGGTGAAACAGGTAGTGCGCTCTTAGGTCAATAAACTTAATCCGGTTCCTTAACGAGACTCCGAGACTCCGGCTGGGCAGTGAAAATACAAAGATCTCGTGAAATTTACAGAGGTCCGGGCTGGAGCTTTCCCCTGAACAGAAATCTTGGGGTGGGAGCTGGTTGGGGTCGAGGGCTAAGGGGAACGTGTTTGGCTGCTGGACAGTCAAGGACAGCCTCCCATCTCGACTCCTGGCCGCTTCTCTCAAGGTGGGGGCCTAGGGGTGGCCTCCAGGGTGCACGTAAGGCAGTTGTCCAGTGGGCCCTGCAGCCTGACAGTACCCCACCCAAGAGGCCCTGCCTGGCTGCTACCTCTGCCAGCCCCTCCACCAGGCTGGACTTTGAGCCCCATTAGCCTCTGGGTGGTTCATTAACCTGGGGTGAGCCTGAGAGCCCCTGTCACCCATCCCCCAAGGCCTAGGTCTCACTTTGGCCTGGAAGTGGCCCCAAGGCACTCTCTTCACACAGTTGATGCTGGAGGGAAAGCCAGGGACTGGAGGTGTCCTTGATCTCGGTCTTGGTCTCAAGTCTCAGGAGGACAGGTTGCTAGTCTGCCTGAGTGATTTATAAGTCCCCAGGGCTGCTGTGGGGGGTTAGGGGAGGTGCGGTTCTGCCTGGCCTTCCCACTGGGGCTGCCAGCTGCCTGAGAGGCTCTGGGCTCCTCCTCCAACCTCAGTTTCCTCACCTGTCCAAGAGGACTGATAATGGCAGGGTTGTTTGGAGGATTAGGAGGATAATCCTGGTAAACCCTCATTAGCCTGCCCAGCCTCCAGATCCCTTTTATTATGAAACTTTGAGGAATATCTCTGGGTGCAGAGTGAGATGGAAAGGCAGGAAGGCCAGACCCCAGCCTTTGGCTTCAGGTCCCTTTGGGGTGCCCTCTTAGGCTCTTTCAAAGCAACCAGCTGGCAACATGTCCAGGGTCTGTGAGGGCTGCAAAACGGCTTTGTTACCTGACCCCAGGTCCCCATCTCAACCTAGAGCCCAATCCCTTGGGGTAGCCAGCTCCAGACAGAGTCTCATTTAGTGCTTGTTGTCTGGGGTCAGCCTGGGGACCAGGAGCATTGCAGTCTCTCCATCCCACTCTGTGCCTCCCAATGCACTGGGGGCCTTACCTGGTGACCCAGAACTGAGAGGCTCCCTGAGGTAAGGACACAGCCCTTCCGAGCAGGCTGCCTGGCCTGGTGGACATCAGTCCCAGGGCAAGAGACCCAGGGCAGGGAACGTCTCCTACTGCCCACTTTCACAGCCTGCAGCCACTTAGGGTGTGATGGTCTCTCTGAGCCCCTGGACCTATGGGGGTGGAATTGTTACCTTGTGCCGTACTGGGGGAAAGGGGCACAGGGCCAGTGAGTGGCAGAGGCAGGGAGACTCCAAGACCCAGCATGGCCCATCCAGGACCTGCACCCCTTGGGCTGGACCCGGGAGCTATTTCTGGCATGTGGTACCTGGGGCTCAGCAAGAGTATCATTCTTTGATGTTTGGGCTCCAGTGCCCATGTGGGCCCCCCCTGCAGTGGGCTCCCTCCAAGTGGGCCTTGGTTTTGTCAACTAAGAAGGAGGCCTTCCTTTTTTTTTTTTTTTTTGCAGTTTTTGGATGGGGACTGGTTTGGACCCACCACCTCCGGTATATGGGGTTGGCGCCCTACTCCTTGAGCTATAGGTGCCACCCAGAAGGAGTCCTTCCTGCTGGGGGAGCCACATAGCCTGATAGCGGGGTCCCTGGGTGGGACTAGACCCTGAGCTGCTAGAGCACCTCCTGCCAGCCTCTGCTGCCCCTGAGGCCCTGTCTGAAGTTGGCCCCTGGGCAGGGTGGCTGGGTGGGCCTTCTCCCCCACACTGGTGGCACTGTGAATCTGGCTGGCCTGGGGCTGCTCTGTGTCCCCCAGCCCTGGATAGACCAGGTTCAAGGGAATACTTCTGCAGATGACTTGACCTGTGTCGCCACCCAGACCAAACCGGAACCAACCAGGTGTTGCCCTTGGGCCTGGGCCTGGGGCTGAGGCTGCCGAGACTGGCCTGTTCTTGGCCTTCTGGGGAGCCTCAGGCAGCTCCCAGCTCTGGGTGGTCCCCACATGACACACTGGCCAGGACTGGAAGGCAGGAGGTCAGGCCACGAGCCCCCTTGACCATTAGGCCCCCACAGGAGCTGGCCCCGAACTATAGGTTCCTATGGGATGCAGGCTCCAGTGGGTGCTTCGGGGTGAATGTGGATCCTTGGGGCTGGCCGAATCCTAGTAGGCACTGGGCATGTGGGGCTGGCCTAGGTGGGGTGCCAGAAACTGGTGTGGCTGGAGTGGGCAGCTGGGCCCTCGAATCTAGGCCATGCGTCAGCAGAATGACAAGTGATGGGGCAGCAGGCCCAGCTAGGTTGGCGAAGGAGGCCGCACTGCAGGACCACCCACCCGTGTCCCGGGCCCCAAGCCCAGGCCACCCGCCTGTGCTGGGCATTATCTGGCTTGACAGGGAGGTCTAGGGGTGATGGTCAGGTGGTGTGTGCCTGAGTCTCAGGCCTCGGTGATCCCTGTGGAGCTGAGCAGCTGCTGGACAGGGGAGGGACCCAGGGGCCACCTATGTGCTGCCCATGGGCCTGTGCCCTCACCCCAGCTTCTTGGCCCCAGGGAAAGGGTCAGGACTCTGACCTGCTATCCTAATGACTCTGATACCTGCCTCCCCTATTCTGAGTCCTCCTCTGTGAGGTGGGGCTTTAGGCAGGAACCCGCTTCCAGCTGCCTTGTAAGCCCACATGGGGTCTTCACCTCACTGGCCTGGACACCCATCTTGCTAGGCCTGGTGTTCTTATTTGTTTTGTGGTCTTTTCCTCTGTGTGTTTTCTATAATGACTGCTATGTGGAGCTTCCATAGACTGTGGGCACAGGAGGTCCCCACCCCAGAGAGCCCCCGCCTGGCACCTGGGGCTACTCATGAATGGAAGCGGCCCCTGCAGCAGACACTGTTGGGGGGGTCTGTCCTCATGGTTGCCTGGCCCTGGCCCGTCTTGTCCCCTCACTATCCACCTGAACGGCTCCTGAAGCTGAGAGGAGGGCTGAGGGTGCCCAGAGGGACCCTTCTGGGTAGACCTCCTTGTGAGGAGCTGGCCCATATGCCGTCCCTTCTCTGAGCTCCTTTTCAGCCTGAAGTCAGCCAAATGCAGCCTTTCCGTGCCTCCTTTTGTGCACCTGTGAGTGGAGAATGGATTTCACCTTTCCATAAAGCCAGACGAGCAGAGTGATAATCCTTCATACTTTATAGCCTTTATTTTTTTGGCCGGGGCTGGGTTTGAACCCACCACCTCCGGTATATGGGGCCAGTGCCCTACTCCTTTGAGCCACGGGCACCGCCTGATAATCCTTCATACTTAGGCATTGAACTTTTGAGTGTCCATAAGTGAAGTTTCACAGGAGGGCAGCAGAGCTGTTTATTCACAGGCTGTGTGTGGAAACTGCTGTCACCTGTAATAGTAGAGCTGAGTCCTAGGAGCAGAGACAGGGCAGAAGGCTAGAAATACTGATACCTTGGCCCTTTAGGGGAGCAGTTTCCAGCCCCTGGTTTGAGGGCTGTCAGGGGGACCCTAGGCTCTGGGAGCAGGTCCTTCTTCACTCAGGGCTGCTGAGCCCATGAAGTGGGAGTTCCTGGCGCCTCCCACAGGCTTGCTGGGTCCCCTTTGCTGCTTCCTCGGCACTTGCTCAGGGTGGTCCCTTTCACCTGCAGAGGGCCCGGGGCTGGATTCTGGCCAGCAGGAACAGCTGGTGTTCAGCAGTGGGGACATCGTGGAGCTGAGCTGCCACCCACCTGGAGGTGGTCCTGTGGGGCCCACTGTCTGGGACAAGGACGGCATGGGGCTGGTGCCCTCAGAGCGTGTCCTGGTGGGGCCACGGCGGCTGCAGGTGCTGAACGCCTCCCAGGAGGATGCGGGGGCATACAGTTGCCGGCAGCGGCTCACCCGGCGCCTCCTCTGCAACTTCAGTGTGCGTGTGACAGGTGAGAACTGCCCGGCCACTGGACTGGGTGGAAGGGCTGTGTCACTCAGTTTTCTGAGCCCATGAAGACCCGGTGGCCGTGCAATTGTAGCACCTCTTCCCTAAGGGTCTTGCTGGTCATTGGCAGAGAGGAGGGCACTCCTAAGAGTCATTTCTGAATGGGGGCCCTAGCCCCCGTGGGCTTACCTGGACACAGGCTATCGTGGGGCATTGCCCACACATACCTTCTCCTGCTTTGCAGATGCTCCATCCTCAGGAGATGATGAAGATGGTGAGGATGAAGCTGAAGACGCAGGTAAGCCTTGTCCCCACCATGTAGGCTGACCAGGGCAGTGCCTGCTTACTGCTTGCCAAGCCCTGCCTCAGCAGGCATGGGGTGGTGGTGGTGGTGGTGGCAATGACTAGGGTTGACCTTCTAGAGTCACACTGAGGATTGGGTCTCCTCAGGGTGGAGGAGGGCTGGGTTGGGGAGATGGCTCTGATGCCTGGGGTTAAGGGTGATAGCAGCTGCCATTCAGAGAGCGGTAGCCTCGGGCTGTAAAGGGGAAGCTGGTGACCCCCATGGATGGGCTGTGTGAGCACAGTCAGGGGACAATGCTTAGTGTCTTGGGCTGGAACAGTGGCATGTGGATTCTGCCCACCAGGGAGGGTGGTGGGAGGCGAGGTGCATGTGCAGGTGAGGGTCACTGTAGGATGGATGTGGGGAGCAGGTCCCTGGGCCTCCCAGGGTGAGTGGACAAGTGGGGAGGAGGAGCCGGCCTGGGGAGCATATCCCAGGAGAGGTTGAAACGTCCAGCCCACTGTCCTGGGCAGGTGCTATTTGTATTTTCTCCCATGTGGCTCAGGCTGTGGGGTCACTTGGGGGCCACCTTCCAAGGGAGCCACTGGCAGTGGCAGCCCTGATTCCTGGGGTCTTCCAGTCCTGGCAGGTGGTCCCTGCCACAGCCTGCCGAGGTCACGTCACCCCAGGAGGGAATCATGTCACCCTGGTGGTCTCTACCTCCAACCCCGAGAGGCTTGGGGAAGTAGTAGCAAGCCCGAGGAGCCTCTTGCCAGCGTATTATGCACGCTTCTCCCACCTGTCCCTTAGTGTCCTCTAGGAGCTGGACAGCAGTGAGGTTGCTGGGGGGAGGGGCACTGGCCCAGTCTCCCCCCAGAGTCCCGGCAGAAAGGCAGCCCCCAGCACTCGCCCTGCACAGGAGAGGAAACTGAGGCAGAGTGGGCAGGGGTAGCTTTGGAGGCAGAGCTGTCTGTTGGGTCAGCCGGCTCTCTGCTCCCAGCCTTGGTTATGGCCTTCATGTGTGTGTCCTCTGGCAGGGGCCCCTTACTGGACTAGGCCTGAGCGGATGGACAAAAAGCTGCTGGCTGTGCCAGCTGCCAACACTGTCCGCTTCCGCTGCCCAGCTGCTGGCAACCCCACTCCTTCCATCTCCTGGCTGAAGAATGGCAAGGAATTCCGTGGCGAGCATCGCATCGGGGGCATCAAGGTGGCCTAGCTGTGGGCAGGGCCTTGGCCTGGGGTATGCAGGCGGTGGAGGGGTGAGGTGGTTTCAGCTCACTTGGGTCCTGCTGCAGCTTCGACACCAGCAATGGAGCCTGGTCATGGAGAGCGTGGTGCCCTCGGACCGTGGCAACTATACCTGCGTGGTAGAAAACAAGTTTGGCAGCCTGCGGCAGACTTATACGCTGGACGTGCTGGGTGAGCACTGGGGCAGTGGGCAGGGCGGCTGCTGGTGGCAGTGGGCAGCTCCTGAGCCCTGGCTGTTCCCGCAGAGCGCTCTCCACACCGCCCCATCCTACAGGCAGGGCTGCCGGCCAACCAGACAGCAGTGCTTGGCAGTGACGTGGAGTTCCACTGCAAGGTGTACAGTGACGCACAACCCCACATCCAGTGGCTGAAGCACGTGGAGGTGAACGGCAGCAAGGTTGGCCCCGACGGCACGCCCTACGTCACTGTGCTTAAGGTGAGTCTGTGCTCAAATGAGTGCTGGGGGCGCTTGGGCCTGATCCCAAGGCTGCTCCTGGGCTGAGGGATCTGAGCCAGGTGTGGTTGGTGCGTCACGGGGAAGGGAGAGTGGAGGCTCTGGGCTAGAGTCATAGCAGCCACGCCCTGCTCTGGGCCGCAGGTGGCTGCCACATTTGACCATAGCCTCTCTGGGGTGGGCTCAGGGGCAGCAATGGCGGCCCAGGGCAGGAAGGTGGTAGCTGGGCCGTCTGGGTCCTTCTGGACCTTGAGGCTGGTGGTTGAGCCTAGAGCTGGCCCAGCTGCATTGTGCCCTCAGCCCTTAGCCTCCCACCGTGCAGGGTGGGGCTGCTGAGTTGTGACAGTTGCAACACTGAGCACAAGGAGGAACATCTGTTAGAGACGATCCGTCTGGTGGGGACAGGGAGAGGCTGCCGCAGTCCCTCCATGCCTTTGGGTGCTATGTGCAGGGCTGCAGAGGCTCTGGAGGGCTCCAGGAGCTTGGGGTGGCCAAATCAAGCACATCCTGGGAAATCTCACCACGCCACCTCCAGGCCCAGCCCTGGCCGGTCCTGGGGTCTCCATGTCCTGCCTCGTGCCTGGCGGGGCTGTCCCAGGCGTGCCTGAGCCGGGTCTCTTGTCCCCGCAGTCCTGGATCAGTGAGAGCGCGGAGGCAGACGCGCGCCTCCGCCTGGCCAATGTGTCGGAGCGGGATGGGGGCGAGTACCTCTGTCGAGCCACCAATTTCATAGGCGTGGCTGAGAAGGCCTTTTGGCTGCGCGTACACGGGCCCCAAGCAGGTAACGACTCTGTCCCACGCCGGCCGGCACTCGAGCTCCAGCTCCCAGGCTCTGGCCGAGCCCCCGCACGCCCTGTGCACCCATCCTGCTCGCTCCCACTCCCACTCTGCTCTGCTCTGGCCACCTGGGCAGTGCTGGCCTCCACGGTGACTGCCCGCTTCCAGCCATCCCACACCCCCATGCGCCCCAGGAGGTCCTCAGCACCCACCAGGCCAGGCACCACACTGAGTGTCCACCTTCACCTCTCTCTGGCCGTAGCCCCACTGCCTGCCCGCTTCTGCCAGTCTTCCCCCCCCGTCCTCCATCTGTACCTCCTCTCTCCGTGCTGACATTGCATGCTGCTCCCGCGCAGCGCTGTGCCTCACGCTCACTTGGGACAGAGGACGCCGGTGGAGGGACTGGCTTCGGGCTCGGTGCCGACGCACAGGCAGAGGGCCCTCAGCTGCCGTGGCAGTGGCCGCCATGGCCGAGGTGGTGGTGGCCAAGACGGTGGTGGCCAAGGCGGTGGTGGTGGTGGCGTTTTCCTTGCAGCCTGGCTGGATCTTCGCCGTGTGGACTCTGCTGTGGTGCCCATGGGGAGGGGCTGGCGCTCGCCTATCGCGCTCTGTTCTCTCTTTGTAGACGGCGGGCGCTAACACCACCGACAAAGAGCTAGAGGTTTTGTCCTTGCGCAATGTTACCTTTGAGGACGCCGGGGAGTACACCTGCCTGGCGGGCAATTCTATCGGGTTTTCCCATCACTCTGCGTGGCTGGCGGTGCTGCCAGGTACTGGCTCCTGCCGCTCTGCACCTGTGCTCTCAGGGTGCTGGCTCAGGGTGTGCCACAGCTGCCGTGGACAGGCGTGGGACCCTGCGACATGCCCTGTGCCTGGTGTGGGAACAGAGCTGACCAGCCCTGTCTGGCCTCAGAGGGTCACCCGATGACCAGCCAAATCCTTAAATGTGGGCCCTCCGCCGCAGCTCTGGCCTCTGCCTGGCGCCTGGGTGGTGGTGCGGGTGCTGCTGGCTTTGCTGGGCTCCTTCTCTCTGGGGTCTGGCCTGGCCCTTTGGGTACTTCTCTGTGGAGGCTCTGAGCCCCACCCCACTCCCCGGTGTCTGCGGCTCTGCCTGGGGCAGCCCTTGGGGGCTCCCAAGAGGTGGGCCAGATCTCAGTGCTTGTGTCTTTGCAGCTGAGGAGGAGCTGGCAGAAGCCGGCGAGGCCAGCAGCGTGTACACGGGTGTCCTCAGCTACGGGGCGGGCTTCTTCCTGTTCATCTTGGTGGTGGCAGCCGTGACACTCTGCCGCCTGCGCAGTCCCCCCAAGAAGGGCCTGGGCTCACCCACCGTGCACAAGATCTCACGTTTCCCACTGAAGCGACAGGTAACAGAAAGTAGATACCAGGTTCCGAGCTGCCTGCGGCCTAGCCAGCCTCTCAGGCTCCCCTGTGGCCCACACTGGTCTTGGGATCTCTGTGCTCAGGGAACCTTGCGGTGTCCCATGCTGGGGGGTTACATAGGACATGTTTCTCTGTAAGCAGATAGATTAACCCTCTTTCGTCTCAGGTTACTACGTAGAGCCCAGGTTACCTTGGGTTACAAAACACTTGCAAAAATCTTCAGTTAAGGGTGGTGCCTGTGGCTCAAAGGAATAGGGCGCCGGCCTCATATGCTAGAGGTGGTGCGTTCAAACCTAGCCCTGGCCAAAAACTGCAAAAAAAAAAAAAATCTTCCATTAACACTAATAGAAGTCAGAACACCCACTTCCCAGCCCAGTGTGCTGCCTGTGTGCCTGGGTTTGGTGCCCTGCCGAGGCTGCTCCACCCCACCCTACCCCTAGCTCTCGAGTGCGGCACCAACCTGCCCCTGCCGACCCAAGCAGGTGTCCTTGGAGTCCAACTCGTCCATGAGCTCCAACACGCCACTGGTTCGCATCGCCCGGCTGTCCTCAGGAGAGGGCCCCACACTAGCTGATGTCTCTGAGCTCGAGCTGCCAGCTGACCCCAAGTGGGAGCTGCCCCGAGCCCGGTCAGTGGTGGTGATGGTGCACAGAAGGGCTGGCTAGGGCTGTAGTGTGGTGGGGTGGCTATCCAGCAGGTGTCAGCTGGATTTTGACTGGAGTTGGGTGGGGTTCAGGGCTGTTGGGGAATGATAGCTATTAGGTGCAGGCTAGGGCCTTGGGAGTTGCTGCCAGTGGGGTACCCAGCAGCAACCCATTCCTCTCAAGATGCCCTGCCAGAGGGCACAGCACAGGGTAAAGAGTGAGGATGACACCCGCCATCCTTATGAGTAGGAGTAGGGTACAGGTGGAGGGCTACTTGGAGGCGGTGTTGCTGGGCAGGGCTAGGCAGAGGCACACGGTGGGGCTGGGAGCGGGTGGGCTCAAGCACTCCTCCCCCTGCTGCTGCAGGCTCACGCTGGGCAAGCCTCTGGGGGAAGGCTGCTTTGGCCAGGTGGTCATGGCAGAGGCCATCGGCATTGACAAGGACCGAGCTGCCAAGCCTGTCACCGTGGCTGTGAAGATGCTAAAAGGTGAGTAGCCGTATAGCATAGCAAGGGGGAGCTGGGCAGGGCTGGGGGTGCACCACTTGATACCTCCTCCTTGCACAGACAATGCCACTGACAAGGACCTGTCAGACCTGGTGTCGGAAATGGAGATGATGAAGATGATAGGCACGCATAAGAACATCATCAATCTGCTGGGGGCTTGCACGCAGGGTGGTAGGTGCAGGGGCCCAGCTGGGCTGGTGGGTGCCCTCCCTAGGGGCCCCTCTGAGAAGCCTGTGTCCACAGGGCCCTTGTACGTGCTGGTGGAGTACGCGGCCAAGGGCAATCTGCGTGAGTACCTGCGGGCACGGCGGCCCCCCGGCATGGACTACTCTTTCGACACTTGCAAGCTGCCAGAGGAGCAGCTCACCTTCAAGGATCTGGTGTCCTGTGCCTACCAGGTGGCCCGAGGCATGGAGTACCTGGCTTCCCAGAAGGTGAGCAGGGTGGGAGCTCGAGGTGAGTGGCCTGTGGGCCGTGGGTCGGTGTGGAGAGGCAGGGCAGTGGCTTCAGCCCTGGCCCCGTACCCCAGTGCATCCACAGGGACCTGGCTGCCCGCAACGTTCTCGTCACTGAGGACAACGTGATGAAGATTGCGGACTTCGGCCTGGCTCGAGACGTGCACAACCTGGACTACTATAAAAAGACCACAAATGTGAGCCCAGCTCCGGGGTGGGAGTGGGGCATCCCAGGAGGGCACCTGGCAGCCAACATCTCTGTCCTGTTCTCCCCCAGGGCCGGCTGCCTGTGAAGTGGATGGCGCCTGAGGCCCTGTTTGACCGTGTCTACACCCACCAGAGTGATGTGTATGTTCCCTCAGCCCCACCCTGGGGGAAGGGAGCTCGGGAGGCAGAGCCAGCAGCCCAGCTGTAGCCCCTACAGCTCTGGGCCTGGGGCTCTCAGAGGGTGGTCTGTCCCTTGCCCTTGCCTGTACCTTGTGGGCCCCTGGTACCTGCCTGGGTACCAGTTCAGGGGTGGGGGGTCATAGGGCAGTCTGACCTGGGGTGCCCTTGCAGCTGGTCCTTTGGGGTCCTGCTCTGGGAGATCTTCACACTGGGGGGCTCGCCGTATCCCGGGGTCCCTGTGGAGGAGCTCTTCAAGCTGCTGAAAGAAGGCCACCGCATGGACAAGCCAGCCAACTGCACACATGACCTGTGAGTCTCCACAGGCCGGGGAGGGCGTGCCAGGCAGCCTGGGGGTGGGCGGCTGGGAGCCAAGGCTGAGCAGCCTCCTCACAGGTACATGATCATGCGTGAGTGCTGGCACGCTGCGCCCTCTCAGAGGCCCACCTTCAAGCAGCTGGTGGAGGACCTGGACCGTATCCTCACCGTGACATCCACCGATGTGAGTGCGACCCGGCCCGGAGCCCTGAGGCGGGTGGGGCAGGCCCTCTGCTAGGGAAGCGGGGCTTTCGAGTGCCTGACTGTCTGTCCCCGTTGGCAGGAGTACCTGGACCTGTCAGTGCCCTTTGAGCAGTACTCCCCTGGCGGCCAGGACACTCCTAGCTCCAGCTCCTCTGGGGATGATTCTGTGTTTGCCCACGAGCTGCTGCCCCCGGCCCCGCCCAGCAGCGGGGGCCCGAGGACGTGAAGGCCATCAGCTTGCAGTCTGAGCCCCCAGCAATGTGAGAGGGGACACCAGCCCACCCTGGGTGTGTGGTCCCCCGGGCCGGAACCTGGTACAGACCGACTGACCGAGAGTGCTTCACGCCTGTGTGTGCACATGTGAGCACCAAGGCTGGTGCAGCCGTCCTGAGGCCTGTGCTGCTGTGCTGTGACCTCCTAAGCAGGGCCTCTGCACCAAGGGGCCTTCGTGCTGGGGGTCAAAGTGTAGAATGTAAAGTAGCCTCTCCTGGATTCCCCAGGGGCAGGCACTGAGCCAGACTACCCAGACTCAGCCCCTGCCTGGCCCTCGGTGCCCCACGTGTCAGGAGTCAGGGGCAGTGCCCAGAGCTGAGCCTATAGAATAGCCCTCTTCTGACACCCCCGACCTCTACCCAATTGGCACCTGCTGGGGGGCGAGTATCAGTACCCAGCGCCCCCTTCAGGCTTCTTGCTTCCCTCCCCCTCAGACTGAAATTACGGGTACCTGAAGGTGGAAGCCTTTAACCTCTATCCACAAAGTTTATTCTAGAAACAAGTGTACATTTATATAAATAGTGCTGTGTATATGATATACATACATACATACATATATATAAAAGTGTCTATGGGAGAGGCTGCACACTGAGGTCTGAGACCTGGGGTGCTGAGGCAGGGGTGGCCCTGGTGGGGAGGTCCCCAGGGAACTCGCTGTTGACACAACACAAACGCAGGCAGGGGTGCAGGTGCTTTTCTGGCATCACAGTTTTGTTTTAAAAATTGTACCTGGACCTGTATATTTGTAAAGCTATTTATCGACCCCCAGCACCCTTATCCCCTGCACCACCCCCTCATAGCTTTTAGCCAGCCCCACAGCAGACAGTTTTAGGGTTTAAGTTATTAACAGCTGAGATTTACGGAGAATGTGCCTGGCCGTGTCTGAGCTAGAGCTGCCTGCAGAGCCTGGAAGGCCGCTAATAGTTGGAGGTGATTCGGGGAGGATATTTTATTTCCTTTGCAGGGGAGTTAGATTTCTATAGGATTTTTCTTTAGGAGATTTATTTTTTTGGACTTTAAGGCAAGCTGGTATTTTCATACAAATTCTCCTTGCTGTGTGTTCTGGGCAAGGAGGCAGTTTCCAGGGAAGGGCCTGCCCTGCGTGCAGGTTCAGATGTTATTAGATGTTACAAGTTTATATATATCTATATATATAATTTATTGAGTTTTTACAAGATGTATTTGCTGTAGACTTAACACTTCTTACGCAATGCTTCTAGATTGTTATAGCCTGGACTGCTGCCTTTTGAAGCTTGGGAGAGAAGCCGTGAATTCAGTTTTGTTACTTTGTGCCGTTAATGGCCCGAGTTGGGGTGGTTGTCCTTTACTCTTGGGCTGCGAGGTGGTTCAGGGTGGTCTCTTCTTGCAGCCTAATGCTTGGTGACCACAGTGTGGCCCAAACCAGCAGACATAATCTTGTGAGCCCAGCACATGTACTTTCCCAATAAAGCAAGAAGACTGGTTCCCACCCTGCCCTGGGCTCCTTGTCTTCTGCATGGGACCCTGGGAAGCTCCTTGTAGGGTCATTTGTCCCCCCAGGGGATCAGGAGGGCTCCAGGGTGAGGATGCAGAGTCTGGTGTTTGGTGGTAGGCCCTGGTGGGAGCCCAGAGAATGAGCTCTGGGCGAGCCAGCTCCCTGGCTGCCCCCAGCTCATGGGGTCATGTCCAGGTGCTTGTGTAGGTCTGGGAGATCCCCTTGGCCCCCAGCATATGCCTGCTTGACCACCTGAGAAGAGGAGCTTCCTAGGTGTCCCAAGACACCTAGAAAATAGTATAAAAGTACTATTTCTACAAAAGGTGTTAACACATGGCCTGGGACCCCTGCAGGATAGGACTTATTCCCCGAGTTCCCAGGTGGTGCTGGCCATGGAGGTCTCAGCCCCTGCCTTGAAGATTAGCTGCCCATAAACAGAGTGACCTCAGGAGAGTGCCGTCCACAGTGATGGCCATTCTCCCGGCCAGCTTCCCTGCCCCTAGTGGGCCACCCACCAAGGGCTCCATAAGTTCCCCCTCCATGCCAGCCATACCTGTGCCTTTTGGCAGATGCCACCCCTCCTCCCAAGATCACAGCCTGAGCAGGGTGGGAGTAAGTCTGGGAGGAGGCAGGCTTGGTCCTGCCTCACATACCACCTGATCTGGGAGCCTCACTCCCATTGTAAGTTGGAACTCACTTTGTAGGTGAGGGCATTTCTGGTCCATTTTCTGGGTAGGCTGTTAGGGCCTAACCCTATTGAGGGCTTGTCAGGGCAGCATCTCCCTGATGGGGGTGGGCACAGCAACCTTGAAAAGAGGATCAAACCCCCACCTGCTCAGTGACCCAGTGGTGACCCAAAGGCTGACCTGGCCATAGGACAGGGGGAAGGAGGTCCGGAGGGGGCAGGTGAGGCTGAGGGGCAAGCAGGTCCTGTAGCCTCTGGGCTTGAAGCATGAGCCAGGGTGCCTTCCAGCGCTGGGCCTACTGCCTCCTCAGCCCCTCCCTAGCCTAGACAACTCAGGTGGGCTCAGTCCTCAGAGCTGCCCACCAGGAGCCCCCGTCTGGTAAGAACACAAACATGGGAAGTCTCTGCTATCACCACAGTGCAACCTCCCCACTTGTCCCCCCCCCCCCAGATTGGGCAGTTAGGTCTCTCATCCCTGGGTGGCTGCTTGGGGACAGTTATGTCCTGTAGACGGCCCTGCCTCCTAGACATTGCTGGTGGCTGCTACGGGGTGTCTGGCCTGCTCCTGGTAGGCCTGGTGGTTTCCCGTGGGCCTGTCAGCTTGAGTGCTCCTGGAGAGAAAGGGAGAGCTTTTCGGGAAGGCAGATGAGCCATATTCTCTCTGAAATCCTTATGGGACTGCCACCACAGGCAGGCACGAAGGTACCGTCCCTGGTCACTATCAGCTGCTCTCCAGACTGCGGTCCCCACCATGCACTTCCTGCACTAGCCCTGGCATTGGCCTTTCTTGTGCTGGGCACCTTTGGTGGGTGTCTGAGCCCTAGGGGAAGATTAGTGAGAGGAATAGGCTTCAGCCTAGGCCTTGTGTCCTTTGGTTAGCTCAGTTCCCTCATTGCCCTCAGGCTCACTGGGCCATGTCCCAAGGGCCTGGTGCAAGGGAGGGGCATAAACGTGTGCACACTCAGCTGGCAGCCCGGGAGGAAATCTGTGAGGGACTTGGAGAGACTGACACCAGCATGGGGGAGCCTGAGGCTGTGTCCAGGCTCGGGCAGGGCGGTTTGTGCACTGAGGCAGCAGGTTTGGCAGAAGAGACACCACAGTTCAGCCCTGCAGCTGGGATCCTCTGCCCACCCTCCAGAGATGAGGGCTGTGGGACAATTCCCAAGGGTTATATGCTGTGTGTCCCTCAGGCCACCTGGGCCCTGCAAGGGGGCTGGGAAGCAGGCTATGGTGTGGGCCGCAGCGTCATGTACCTCCAGTCCTCCCCCCCAAGAATCTTTCAGAAGGGCAGGGTCCCAGCCACCACCCAGCTAAGAAATAGATTCTAGGTGCTGGCACCTGCCCTGTGGGCCCTAAGCCAGGCAGGCCACAGACAATCATTGGATGGCAGACAGGTTGTCAAGACAGTGGTTTATTAGTTTCCTTATATCAAACGGTGTCTAGAAAACAAGTGACCACATGGGCCAGGCCGGCACAGTGGCACATCTGATGTGGCAAGGACCCCCACTCTCCGCCCAGCTGCCAAAGGGCTACAGACTATCCCCCAGGGCTGGAGGCCGAGAACCAGGCCCTGAGCCTCACAGCAGCACACCCTGGGGAGCCAAACACCCAGGCAGGACAGCAGACACGGAGACGGCTCTGACGGTTCCATCTGGGCTCTTTAAGTGTCAAAGGGTTAAAAAGATTACTCTGAGCTGTTACAGGAACATGGATTTGATGTTTTTAATAAAAATACTATTTCTAGAAAAGGTGTTAACACATGGCCTGGGACCCCTGCAGGACAGGACTTGTTCCCAGAGTTCCCAGGTAGTGCTGGCCATGGAGGTCTCAGCCCCTGCCATGAGAACCACCACTGTCAGGAGGTCATCTTTCAAAACTAACACAGTGCCCTTCATTTAAGAAGTCTAGACTGTTACATTCCAAAATGACTCTGGAAGCCCCACAGCCCTGATCCCTGCTTAAGCAGCAGGCTTGCAGGTAGTGAGGAACACTCCCTGAAGTAGGCAAGGCTGCAAGAGCAGGCGGAGGCTGTAGGTTCAGGCACTGGGCGGGTATAAACATGGACAGTTTTTAAAAACCTCCTCTGGACCCAGTCTTCACCCTGCGTCTGGATGCTATAGACAGACACGCGAGGGGGAAAGCCAGTCTCAGGCCCAACTGCACTGACAAGGACCATCCCCACACATCTGCGAAGCCCCACAGTCACCCTGGCAGGAGGAGCCCAGGGCTGATAGGGCCGCCTGCACCTGGCTAGACAGTGCAGATGAGGCCAAGTGGTGGTCCCAGCTCATTGCCCCAGAGTCCTGCTCACAGGGAAGACATCCACCATCAGAGGGACTGTTTGGTAACCACAAAGCTGTCCTCAAAAGTACACTTTGACCACTGAAAATCAGGCAACTCACACAGGGTGACAGAATTCATAAATAGTAATTAGACATCTAAAATATATATATTTTTTCAAATAATTGAAATAAAAATCCTTTAGAATCCAACTATTAATATTTTGCAAAGGTTTACATTTAAGAATATATAATCTAATTCCTAATTGTCAAGTTTCTTCTTTAATGGCTGAGCAATAAAAAGTTTCAAGTAACAGAAATGCCCTCCTCTGCAAGCTGCTGCCCTCTTGGCTAAGTGGCCGCTCTGTGTGCTATCCCTGTTCTCCCAAATTCCCATGTCTGAGCCCCTGAAAGGACGTTCTCACCAGCAACCAGCCCGGCCTCAAAAGGATGGTGAGTGTGACCACACAACAGGACAGGAAAGTGGTGGCGGCCACAGGATGCCTCAGCCATTCGACTGTGCTGCCAGGTGTTGAGAGCCCACTAGCCACCGGGCCACGGAGGCTGCCCAGTTCCACCCAGGGGACACTGGGCAAGCCCTATGCACTGAGGGTTTTGCTGCCCTGAGAGGCCCTTGAGATGGCCTCTGCACCACATGTTCCCACTCCCTGGCTTTCCGGTACTACGGCCACTTGCCTGAGGGCCTACGATAGCTAAGGGGATCGGCGCCATGGACCCACAGGTGCAAACAGCCATGGCACCAAGAGCCCCATGGGTGTTTCAGGCTGTGCTCCTATGTTGGGGGTGTACTAGGGGCCTCCTGACCACAGAGCCCCTCCCTGGGCTAGGGTGACCTCCAGATCACAAAGCACCTGCTCCAGTCCCTGCAGTGAAAGTCAGCAGCCCACACAACAGCAGCACAAGGACCACCCAGAGGAGACATGTCATTGCCAAAGTCTTCATTAGTATTTCTCGTAACATAATTTAGGTCAGATATTCCTCACGAGTCAGGCAGATGGCCCTATGTGCAAACTCCGTACTACTAGCTGATTAAAGAATTAGGTAAAAACAAAAGGCAAATCAAGAGTGAGTACTGGTCAACACATAATGGGGAATCGGCACAAGAATCGTGGGCATTCATGTCAGGAGATGTCACTTCCCAGAGGCCACTGCGAGAAGACACTTGTCTCAATAGCGATACATATCTGACTTTGAAAATGTGCACGAAGGGATCCC